>JACXGM010009663.1:0-17333 GCA_016801145.1 Umbra pygmaea | reverse complement strand
CAGTTCTGACCCTCCATCATACAGGACAGCGGCTAAAAATAAAGAAGCTGTAAATATGCAGCTGAAACAGGATAAATGGAATGCTGTAAAATGAAAACGTGCAGAAATAAACATACCAAATGAGCTAAGAGTTAAGTGAACCCCATGACATTCCATGTTACTATCTGTGCTTGATACATGATCTGCAAATTTCAGAAGTAAAAAAACCAGTGACATATATTAGAATGAATACTTCTGATCTCAAATTCTCATCACACATAACAGACAATTCATTTATTTAGTAACATCTTCAGATTAACTATGACATAAAAAACCACAAGGTGGGCTCGTACTTTATATACACCACGTTCCAAATTATTATGCAAATTGGAATTAAGTGTCAAACACTAAATATTGTTGTTCAATCAAACTCATGGATGGTATTGTGTCTCCATGCTCTTTGGATCACTGAAATCAATCTCAGATATCTGTGATGATTAGTTTGCCAGTTGAGCCCTATTAAAGGAAAACTACTAAGGAGGTTCCACATTATTAAGCAGGCCACAGGTTTCAAGCAATATGGGGAAGAGAAAGGATCTCTCTGGTGTGGAAAAGTGTAAAATAGTGCAATGCCTTGGACAAGGTTTGAAAACATTAGATATTTCACAAAAACCTAAGCATGATCATTGTACTGTGAAGAGATTTGTGGCTAATTTAGACCACAGATGGGTTTGTGCAGATAAAGGCATAATGAGGAAGGTTATTGCCAGATAAATTCATCGGATTAAGAGAGCAGCTGCTAAAATGCCATTACAAAGCAGCAAACAGGTATTTGAAGCTGCTGGTGCCACTGGAGTCCCGCGAACATCAGGGTGTAGGATCCTCCAGAGGCTTGCAGTTCTGCATAAACCTACTATTCGGCCACCCCTAACCAATGCTCACAAGCAGAAAAAGTTGTATTGGGCCCAGAAAGGCATGAAGACTAATGTCTTGTTTACTGATGAGTGCCATGCAACCCTGGATGGTCCAGATGGATGGAGTAGTTGAAGGATGGCCACCATGTCCCAATAAGGCAAGGAGGTGGCAGAGTCATGTTTTGGGCCGGAATCAGAGGGAGAGAACTGATAGGCCCCTGGAGGTGTGAAAATGACCTCCGGGAGAGTATATAGTGTTTCTGACTGGCCACTTTTTTCCATGGTACGAAAAGAAGAACCGTGCCTTCCATAGCAAAATGATCTTCATGCATGACAATGTACAATCTCATTATTCAAAGAATACCTCATTGGCTGCTATGGGCATAAAAGGAGAGAAACCATGGTGTCCCCATCCTCCCCTGACCTCAACTGTTTTGAATAGGGATGGGCCGATACCACTTTTTATGGAATGAGTACAGAGTTTCATTTTGGGTACTTGCCGACACGAGTACTGATACAAGTGCTTTTAATAACTATGTCAAATGTCACATTAACCAAGCTAAAATCAGCTATTTCTTAATGTTGATCGGCTAATTCAAATATAGAATTGTAAATGTTCCTACATATATCCAGAAGAGATATTTTATACAATTTAAATTGCAGGTCAAGAATGTGTAGGAGTTTAGGTCTCCTTCCCTAATTAGCTAGATACACATAGCGAATGCAATAGCCGCATGGTTTTGGTTGCATTTGCATTAAGCATTGCAGACGTGTTGTGTAAAATTTGTCTGTTTTGAAGTGACTTTCTCCAAACAGGGATAATGACCAAATCATATAATATTTTAAGGTATTTAAGATTGTTTTATTATAATCGGCACACAATTATAGCTGTACTATCACTGTAATCTATTGAACAAAATATAAATAGGCTACATCGTATTTCCCTTAAGTTATATTTCTTAATGTTAGTATGTCAGAACTTCCACTATTTTGTTTACCCAGTGTTGCAAACTACTGACATTTGTCTTTCCTTCTTGAAGGTGTATTTTTAATTCATGCAATGCTACAACTAGCCTAATAACTTGCAGCCTTCATTCGTTCCTGTACTTAAAGGACAATTCCAGTGCAAAATGAACCTAGGGGTAATAACACATTCGTACCGAGTCGACCGTTCTCTGGGACATGTTTTCATGCTAATCGAATGTACCCGGTTTTAGTGAACGTAGCAAAGCGTTTGTGGGTCGACTGGTCGGGTCTGTTTGCCCAAGATTGCGCCTGCCTGTCTTAAACTATCTTTATCAAATAACATTAATAAAATCTTAAATATTTTAGATGTACTATGTTTTGGGATAGACTGTGCCAACATATAGAATCCCTCAATCAGTTTACTACACTGAAAAGGGTTTTCAAAAGGATTCTTTAGCTGTACCCATTGGAGAACATTTCTATGTTTCCCAGAGGAACCGTTTTTGTAGAAATATGTTGGCTTTCGTGTGGAATCCTCTGTGGAAAGGTTTCTATATGTAATCTTCAGGCATGAAGATAATGTGTGAACAACATTTTTTTTCTTTTCCCTACTATGAATACCCTGGAAATCCAGAGTTCCCGCTAGAGCACAATTTGAATTTGCTCAGCAAGGTACTCTGGCACAGAGTAATTCTGCTTATTAACTATGCCCTTGTAGCCGAGCTGCACCAATCACATCGGTGTATCTGATGTAGGCGTGCCAGAGGCATGTTAAACAGATGACGACAGCGCTGCGACCTCGAAGTCATTAGTAAACATTGTAAGCTCGCAATAACACCAGTTGTTTAAAACGGCTTTGGCCACTACAATGAACAAGTTAGAATTGGCTTTTTGTCTAAAAGAGGAACAGAGACGGCACTCAAATCGTTCTTTTTTTAAAAAGGAAGTTTTTGCTGTTTTGCCGACCTGATATGGCAAGAGTTTTATCTACCAGTTAGCTCCGCCATAGGGGCTTAGCGAAAAACCACTGGTGATAGGTCGTAGTGTTATCCAATTACCTACAGTGAGATTTTCAAATGCATGCTTGGTGCCGCCCCTCGAGTTGGGTTATTTTCATTACTCGAAGCCAGACCCTTATATCCTCCGGATTTGGGTCTGGATTTTTCCAGGCTATATTATGAATATAATCAGGACTTTAAGGAAATGGTCCAACTAATATGTGTTCTGATGGCAGTGGCTTAGAATACTAGGACACTGCAGGCTGCAAATGATTAGTTTTACACAGCATTCAAATTAATCAACAACGTACAAACATTTTAACCCCAAAATAAATTGCTGCCAGAAGGACAATATACTTCAGGATTTGACTGCTCTTGCTGACAGACAGGCACATCCTACCCAGGGCTTGACATTAACTTTATTGGCCACTTGTCCGTCGGAGAAGTAAGTACATTTTTTACTTGTCCGAAGCAGACATTATTTTTTATTAACACGCATGTCTGTATTTCTGGGAAACAAGAAATAGGCCTACATTTCTCCTGTGTCATGTTGAAACCAGGGAATGTAAGATGAAAAAGTACATTTTAATTTTTCTCTTGTATTCAGGGAGGGTTTTTTGCAATGGAACCAAGGTTATCTAGAAAAAATAGCCAACTCAATTGCTCTTAAAATCAGCAATTCAATTCAATGTGAAGTTAGACATAACATGGTATACTGCTGCATATTTTTTTACTTCTATGACCAAGACATAAGATTACCATGGTAACAGAGTTCGCAGAATATCTTTCACTTGCTATCTTCAATCCAATTTATTTTTCTACAAGCAGTTGCAGTTCAAACTCGTAAACAAACTGGGAAATTAAGCCACTGTGGCTGGTGCAGAAGCGTCATGCACCTATTTTTTTAAGGGGGCACAGTGTGCACAACACATGGAAACAGGTGCCCACAAATACTGATATTAAAAGGAAAATCCACTTGGCTAAAAAATCTGAGGGGGCACGTGCCCTCATTTTCAATGGGCATGACGCCTCTGGGCTGGTTGATGCCCTATTTTTACCAGCCAATCTTCCCAATGCAAATATAAAAGAAAATTCAATAGCGTCTTCTATATTGCTTCAATACATTGCCTATATTAATTAATATAGGCAAATTACAATAGGGACATGTTGTGAAGACAAGTCTGTGAGATTAATGATTTTCACATGATTGACAATGTGCAAATCACTGTATTGGATGTCTAACTACTCCTTTTAGTTGGCTACTTATAGAAGTCCATCAGTAGGTAGTTTCACACTTGAGAGGTGTAAAACCTTACTGTTGTAACCTATTCCACAATATTTGTTTAATCAGCATTTCAGTCTTCATTTGTAAATTTGTTTTATAATAATATGGGATTACTAATAAAATAATCAAACTGGTTGAATTAGCGCCCATAGAAATTGCAAGCAGATGCTTCTTCGACAATGAAACCAAACATGATACAAAAAATGATTGTATGGCGAAGTAAGATAGTTGTTTTGAATTGAGAACTTGGAAAGCCTCTCGTTATATTTGTGTGGGTGTGCATGTTTAAGATTCTCTGGTGAAACGAGAACGCCGCCTAGCAGAATCCAATCATGAAGTCAAACTCAACGACCACCGACACCATTCTGCGCATTGTGCGTGAAATGGTTACTTGTAGCCTAACAACAAATATCAAAAACGTATTATTCGGATTGACAATTCACCCGACACAGTTGTAGGGGGATTAGGCAAAATCACGCAGACTGCTTATGAATTCTCTTTCTGACAAGCGCTCATTTTATTTAGGCCACCGTTGTTACGCACAGTTAAATAAGAGGTGATTTTTTTTCATCCAACGATTAAACTTCAGTAACACTTTGAATATCACTATGGTATATTATCTATATGCAATAAATGACAACATTTATATGTACATAGTTTTAGAATACTTTTTTGGTGATGTATTAACAGCAAATGAGCACTTGTGACAACCGAGCTGTGTGTCATGTGACCACCACCGTGCAGTCAGATCTAAACAAAACCGTGTTTTAAATTTAGAACATAAGATAAAATCGCATGCATACATAAATACACACCGATTTCTTGCAAAAAAGGACAGGTCATCAATTTTCTATTATTTTGTTTAGTTCAATCAATGTACTTGTTAGATTACAATTTATTTTACTTGTCCATTCGGACAAGTAAATCTACGAGCTCCTTGTCCGACTACTTTTTTCACTTGTCCCGGACAAGCGGACAAGCCTTAATGTCGAGCCCTGCTACCAATCTCTCCTTCCACCAGTTGGTACAGTACAAAACACAAGTGAGAAGACTAGCTGCTCACCATGGAAGGAGACAAGAGATTTTCATCTTCAGCATCAGAGGGAGACATTCTGCCAATCTTTTTTGTACACCTGAAGAGTCCATAGGTTTTCCTATGGGTGTGAACTGGGGCTGACACCTGATCTTGAGATGGACAAGAGCAAATAGACTGTTAGATTAAAAAGATGGTGGACTTACTGACTTTCTTAGGCATACCAAAAAAGGAAGAAGTAAAAAAATAAGCAACAAATTAAAATGGGGTACAAAGAAAAAATAACAGTAATCCAATCTAGGTGAGTTGCAAACCAGTTATTGTGGTCAATGGTTTGGTACATACAAGAGGGGCATCAAGATGGCTCAGGTGTTAGGTGGTCTGACTTGTAGTTTGCTGGTTTAATATTAATAATGTCTAAATGTTAAAACAGAGCATGGTCATCTAGTTCTGTTTCCTGAAAGGGAAGCTAAATGCTCATTGGTTTTACAGAGCGCTAGCTAGCTTGGTATTAAACAAAGTCAATGGCAGATTGATTGTCAAAGGCGATTTAAACCTGCAGCTTGTTCCTAAGGATAGGGTGACATTCAACCAACCTGACTTGGACCAACACAAGTAGCTACACAGGCTGTTCAAAATGCCACCTTTTTTCTAGAAGGTAAATTAGCTAGCCAACTAGTTACAACACCTTGTCCTTTTAATTTAGCTAGCCTTGCTTAAAACTGAGGTACTGTAGCTACAGTCTTCTTAACTAGCTACCCAACTCAGCTAAAAAGGTAGATGGCTAAAGTAATTAAACTACGTATGCAAAGTAAATAGCTTCATGCTGGTATTTATTTAATTGTATTGATACCTACTTACCAAATGTTTTTGGCAGGATGTTGTTCCTCATGGCTCCACTTGCAGTTGTTTTATTATTTTCTATTTTATTTTTATCAAATACAATTAAATTTACAAGAAACATAAAGCAACTAAAATAAATAGACATTAAATTAAGTGTATACATGTATCAATATAAATTAAATTAATGTTAGGGGAAATGTTAGGGGTTAGCCCAAACAGTACATCCTTCCAAAACAAGTAACAAACTTACAAAGATTTTGCCAAAATTATTTTACAATTGGACAATGCACAACAGGTTCTTCACATTCATTACAAAAACTACAAATAACATCAATGTCTGTCTTTCTTGAATCTTTTCTTAATATAGCTTTTTGCTGGATACATTTATGGATGTAAGAACACTTGCAGGTTTCTGAGTTGTGACACGTCATACTAATGGCTGTCCACTTGCACCTGTGCAATGGCATTTGATGGGCAATTGCATCTGAACCACTTTTGGCCCAAAAACTGTAATACTAATATTATGGGCAAAACTAAAATGTTTGTTTGGGCCACAAAGCAGAAGAACCTGCCGTGGCTTTCTGTGTTGTGGCCCAAAAAAACATTTTAACTGTTTATGCCATAACGCGCATGCCATACAGGCACAGCTGACATGCTTCTGGCCCATACATGTGAAATCTGCCTGGTAGTCAGTCAACATTGG
This sequence comes from Umbra pygmaea, assembly GCA_016801145.1. Taxonomy (NCBI): domain Eukaryota; kingdom Metazoa; phylum Chordata; class Actinopteri; order Esociformes; family Umbridae; genus Umbra; species Umbra pygmaea. The sequence continues at coordinate 10,612 of JACXGM010009663.1, read as the reverse complement.
CGGATAATAATACAGTATATGGCCCAGAAGTGATTGTTATCTAGGGAGGGGCAGCTGTTTTTGAAATACAGGTAGTGGTACGGCATTCATGGTTATACCAGTTGGTTAAACCACGTATTTAGCTGATTTTTACATTCTATCAAACAGTATCTGAATGCCTTAATACCTACCAACATTATATTGCATAACACATCAATGTTAATCACCTTCTGTAGAAGCTAACACTTTTTAATGGGATGTTGTACAAAGTATACTGGCCAATGTTTATATGTACTGTTCTAAAAAAAAGTCTCTCGACCACTGCATAAAATAATTTTTCTCTGGTTTTACTATTGCTAGGTATGTCTTTGTTTTATTCCATTAACTACTGACAACATTTCTCCCAAATTCTAAATAAAAATATTTTAATTCAGGAGACAGAAGAGATGTTCATTTTGCAGAAAATAACAACTGGTCAAAACAAAAATGATGCAGACCTATGAATAATGCAAAGAAATAAGTTAATATTCATAAACAAACTATACCAGTGTGGTAACCTAGAATTCAGATATCAATATTTGGTGGAATAATAATAATTTCATAATAGTGTCATGTGTATTCGTATGCTCTCTCCATCAGTCTTTCACATTGATTGCACACCCCTGGTGCCAAAATTCAAGCAGTGAGCGTTTGATGGCTCGTGACCACCCGCTTAATGGGTGATGAGGTTTTAAATGGTGTTGATTTAAGAAAATGTGCAGTGGTCTTAATTATTTTCCAGAGCTTTATAAATCATATAAAATATATAAATAAACAGATTTAACTACTAGACTACAGTTATAGTCTTGTGGTTTTACAATGGATATACCTGCTTTTTGTTTACCCTGTTTTTCTTAGCAACACAAACATATATAATTATTTTTTGGCTTTAGTTTCTATATAACTTTTGCATATAGTTATTGTCAGCCCAGCTTTAGAATTATAATAAATGATTATAAATAATTATGCAATTGCACATGATTAGTGTATTTCAAGTGCCCTACATATATACAGTTGTATGCAAAAGTTTATGCACCCCTGACAATTTCCATGATCTTCATTTATATATATATATATATATATATATATATATATATATATATATATATATATATATATATATATATATATATATATATATATAATGTGGTGTTTGGATCAGCAATTTCATTTTGATCTATCAAATAACAGATGGACAGTAATCTTTTTTTTGGACAAGCCAGGTTCATTTGTGCTGTGGACTGATAAAACAAAGATGGAGTTATTTGGTCATAACAAGGGAATCCAAGACAAACACTTGGTACCTACAGTAAAATTTTGGTGGAGGTTCTTTCATGCTGTGGGGCTGTGTTGCCAGTCCCGGTCCTGGGAATTTTGTTGCATGGATTCCACCCAATATCAGCAGATACCTGAGAATAATGTAGAGGAATCAGTCACAAAATTGAAGTTATGCCGGGGCTTAATATTTCAACAAGACAACGACCCAAAACAATGCTCAATCTACTATGGCATTTTTACAGAGGAAAAATGGATATTAAGTGTAGACTTGAATTAGTTTAACGTTGTGCAATAAGTGAATATCATTTCTGGAATTTATTTTCCTGTCTCTCTGTGTAAGTATACTGTTGATCTCCCTCATGTCTGTCTACTGGTCTGAGAATATAAACCCAGGAAACAGGGTAACGAGTCCACAGGATATCCTGGAAAGGGCCACAGATGACAGGAATGTGTTTAGTGTTTTACTCCTAACCCTGCAGCCGGGCCCATTGGCTGTCTGCTCTGAAGCTTGTCTTCTGCGTTAGTGTCTAGGCTGTTAAAGCAGCTGGGCAAGCCCAGTCGTGGACTTTCCATGCCTTCATTAAAATGCTTCTTTGAATGCCTGACAGAAGTAGGCACCACTGCACAGATGTCAGTCTCATCTGATCAATCCTGTCAAACTCAGAAGCTCAGTTTGAAACTATGTCATAACGGACAGTTTGTAGGTAATAAGTGAATTTGCAGGGTGGCTTCTTGCAAAAACCATCCCCTTCTGTTTCCTGACCCCGTTTTCCATAGTCTACACAATGGCATTTGTGTTCATGTACATTTATTTTGAAATTTTAGGGTCAACTGCTGCTTTCCAGAGGCTAGGTGTATATCCATGTCGCCCATGTTTTTCGCATTATCCTTAGTTGAACTGTTCATAAATATTCTTACCCTGCTCTGCAAATGGCCTATAACCAAACCCACAACATGAATACATTGGTGTTGAAGTTTTTTGTGATCGGCCAACCAAGTCTAACCCACAATTTCTATAACATGCACATGTGATATTTATGCAGGTAGCCTTAGTGTTCAATGTCAACCACAACAATTTCTAATGCGTTAAGGATGATATTCTGCATGTCGCCTACATGCATCTACTTGTACAGATCACTGGTCTGTTTCTATCCTGAGTGGATTACCATCTGTTGCATGTTAAGTTTCCTTTAGTTGTAATGGGAGAAACAGAGTTCAATAGGGGCCTGCCAGTGATGGTTCGGAGATAGGGCTGGGAAATGAATAGACCCACAAAGCAACGTAGACGTCTTGGTTTCAGTACCGTAGTTCGTGTAGCAGTATTACATGGTTTGCATCCTCCTACACTTTGGCTGCTTCTCAGCAGCCTTCATTTGACTCCCTCCCTCAGATGCGTTATGTCAGAAATAGGGCTAAAGAAGAGAGGACAACAGGTAACTAAATGCCAAGGACATCCATCCCTGCTCCTAGAGAGTTTCCCTCTAGGTTTTCATCTCCATCCCCAGTTACAACTAACCATAATCAGATTATTAACTTGTTTAATTGTCAGAAAATGCTAGATTGTTGTTGGATGGAACCTTCTGGATTCCAGTGTGGGAACCCTCCAGCCCACACTCCTATGTCCTCCCACCCATTTGGTTCTTTCTCTCGTTTGATCTGGCATCTATCACCACCCTCCTCCCAGTCTTTGGCTCTAATCCAGCAACACTTTAGCTTGGCCAGACCACGGCCCGGGGGGGCGGCAAACATTAATCCATGTAACAGAGCCGCTTAGCCATGTAGTCCTGCTGACACACTGCCCGGCATTTTGGTTTCACACGGGACGCCAAGTGTGGGAACTCTCCAGGAAACTCTAGGAAAACACCGATTGGATCTTTGAATTCTCAATGCTCCTCTAAATGTTATTACCATTTTGCTGACTGAGTAGAATGTATTGTTTTTGGCCTGTATTAGGTGAGAGGTCCTTTTCGGATTGGATTTGGTGCACAACCCTAGTAAAAAAAATTTTAAGGACAGCTCTATGAGAGTTTTACAGCGAGGTACATCAGGGAATTTGAGAACAGCAGTTGTTTACCGGTTCAGCAGAGTAGGGTGACTTGTTGGAGCTGATTGAGTGACACTAGTGCTTCATCCCCTCAGTTAACAGCATGGTGACCAAAAGCTCCCCTGGAGCAGAAAGTCCAGCTTCTGAAAGAGAACAGTGTTTATTGAGCTCTTCTCAGTGTAGGTCAGACATTCCTATTATGTTGAGCTCATAACCTTTGTGTTCTGGATGGCGTTATACGAACCCCAGCTCCTTAAAGCTGCGATTTGTGGCCACTGGTTGTAAAAAGTGGCACTGTCAAACCCAAACATTGTCCCCAAAATTGTGTGCTATGACAATTAGATGCCAATTTGTGTCCCATGTAAAAATCATCTGTCTTCAAACTCGAAATTGAAAGGCTTACTGAAACATGACCTCTGAGACCGTTTATGCACAACCGTTTATGCATGACCTCTTAAGACTGTTTTCCTAGGCTAACTAGTTTTTGTTGAATCAATATGTTCAGGAGCAAGTCTTGTCAGTCACCTGCTCCTACACACTCAGTCCCAGTGGAATTGAATGACTCTGTTAACTATTGTTTTAGTCATGTGTGGGGCAGGCTGTCTGACAGTGGCTACAGTCTTTGGGCACACACCTGCATGTTCCAGGACCTGTGTTCTGCAAAACATACACACAATCTTGGCTCGCGTCTCATTGTCTTTTTTTCATGACTTTACTTATAATCTTGTTTTAGATCTGCATTCCTTGGCCTTTTTAAAGTCTAATCAGAAACGGGTAAGATGATATGTCCGTTCCTGCTGAACGGGGCCAGACTTACTCTGGTTTGCATGACAATAGATTGTGACATCTGTACGATGTTTTGCTGTTTGTTTTCCCCTGTCTGCAAAATTTTGCCACAGTATTATATTTAGAGATTCATTCTGGGTCTTTTGCAATGCACAAAATAATGTTTTCAACAAAATTTGTGCTAAAACTCCAAGTAGAATTACTGTGTAACTACAGCCATGAAATTCTTTAAAGATTAAGTTGAGTGGTTTTCATGACATGTTGCACAAATCATGATGTACAAAATATTTGGGGATCTGTTTTAGCCCAATAGCCCCACTTTTCTGTGTCTTAAACACAACCAATTATTGTGCAAGTGTAAATAAAGTCAACACAGTGCCAAGATTTGGAGTATTGAATATGAAACCTAAGGTAAAAATGTCCCACATTTGCATATTTATCCCACAATGTATCATAGTCAAGCTGCGTTTGGTGTCAGATGAAACAGTGTTTTTTATTAAAAAAATGTATGTATCCCAAGTTTATAAGCTTTATTTGAAGTCCCTGTCTGTGTAGTTTTTGACTGGTTTACTCTAACAAATTAATCTATATCTTTTTTTATTAAAGCGCAACTCTCGCCAAAATAGTTAGGATGAAAACGCTGCTTTTAAGATTTTCCCTTTTTTTGGTTTCGGTCAAATCGCCTTTTAAACGGAAGGGATAGGGGCACTAATATGATAGCATCAAAATCGCTATTTTTAAAACGCTAAGAAGGCTCAACACAACATGAAACTTTGCTCGAAGTACCACCAGGGTCTGTACACATGAACTTGAGCATTGAGAACATTGTCGATCTCCGGTAAGTTGACTGAACATTTTCTCATTTGCAGCAGTGGCCTGGGGAGAGGGGGGAGGAAAGGGGATGAATGAGCCAATTGAAAGTTATGGATGATTAGGTTGGTGTGATGCTATGAGGGCCAGATTGGACATTTGTGCAGGACACTATGGTTAACATGATTTCCAAATTACTTCCCTGGGGCATTGGGAATTATCTTTAGACCAGCGGGAAGAGTGCCCCCTACTGGCCCTCTAACACAACTTCCAGCAGCATTGGTCTCCCATCCAGGGATCGACCAGGCCTGATCTTGCTTAGCTTTAGAAACAAACCAGCAGTGCAAAACAGGGCCCTATGATGTTGGAAATTGAACATAACTTTAAAAAAAGTTCTGTATTTTGTAAGGCCATTTCATTAATAGTGTGACTGTTTGTCTAATTAAACAGTTGGGTAACAAGCAGAAATTTTGCTATTACGGATTTATGATCAACACTAGTGTACATTCAGTTCTGTTGGCTTTCCCAAAAGATGATAACGCTTTAATTGGCTACTTTTAATCCCATATCAAGACTGTATATTATCGGTGCTGTCGAACTACAGTAAAACGGGTCCCCGCTTGATATACTGTTTTTTTCTCTGAGGTGTCTAGGTTAAAACTTTCTCGCTCTACTGTGTCTAAATCAGGGGTGGGCAACATACGACCCACCAGGCACTTTGATCCGGCCCTTGAGTGATTGTAAAAATCACCTTAAAGTTGATTGACGAAGAAATAGTTGGTACCATTGGAAACAGGGAATTCTGCTGCAAAGAATGAGGTTTGTCCATGTCAGAGACATCGAATCTCAGAGTTGGGTACCTCTTACCGACTGTAGTTTTCTTAAAATGTTTACAGAAGGAAAGCAGGAAGTGAAAATTACTAAATATATTTTGGCAGGTAGGACATCCTTTGGCAATTTTCCCAAATATTATTCTCAATTGTTCTTTACAGTAAATCAGGATTATACAACATGTGCGTGCATGCGTGCGTACGTGTGGCGGTGTTATGCGGACCTTCACTTGGTTTCATAAACTCAATGTGTCTCTCAAGCTAAAATTATTGCCCACCCCTGATCTAGATGTTAGGCCCACCTTGCAACCTCATTGGATATCAATGGGCAGCTCAGGTCTGATTGACATTTCTATCATCTGTACTTCTACTTTAGTGAACCTTACGTCACACATTTTGGTGGAGATTTCCTCCCTGATGCCATGGAAGGAAATGGCTGCCATAGTGGTGAGCAACACTACTGAAAGTTAATATAAGGATTCTATTTAGATTGTGAATGTAATATTATCAATATACTAGATAACCAGACCAAAACAGGGGGATTAAATAGTTTTGCATTCATGGAAGTCACAGACTGGAACTTTAAAGAATCACTCCAGACCCCTAAACATCAAAATTATTGTGCCGGTCATGTTTCCAGTCCAACAGTCACTGAAAACCCCTTCTCAGCACATTCTGTGATTCAGGGGAGGTGTTTTGTTGACAAGTGGCTACCATTGCAGTCAGTCGCAGGAGGATTCCCCGCCTCATAAACCAACCTGGATTGCCCAAAACATCTATCCAACATTGAACATGTTTTTATTTAGGGATACATTTTCAATTAAGAAAACCTACTGTAGACAATTTCTGCCAGGCACCGCCAAAATCTGCGCCCCCCCCTGTAACTCAAAATCGTACCTAAATTAACCAAAATCAAATGCTCATTGATTTTCACACCAACATAATCAATACTTTTCATTTTATCTGGACTGTATTTTCATTCATTGGGGGGGGGTACCATTTTCCCCAGGCACAGACAAAATCCATGCCCACCTGTTAATCATGATGGAATGTTAAGAAAGTTAAAGAAAACAGAAAGGTGCATGATATCAAATCACTGGGAGCGAGAACCAAAAGGTGCGTGAGATCACATGCTCCCATTGACAGATTTGAATATTTTATGTGCACTTCTGACAGGGACAGAGATTTCGCTGACGGGTACAGAATGCTTTGTACCAACGGCAGAGTTTTTTCTAGCATGTTTTTTTCAGTTCTTGTTGTTGCTTGTTCTTTGAGGTTACGGTGTAAGAACAGAATGTAAAAAGGGCTTTATAAAATAAATTTTATTCAAAGTTCAATGGCATGAAACACTAGTCCGCTGTCGTCAATAGCAACATGTTAACCAATAGCCTGTGATGTCAGATCAAGTATTCTGTAATGTTGTCTTTGTAGAACTTGGAAGATATTCAATTGGATTGATTATGGTATTCGACTGACAGGCAGCCGTGTATGTGTCTGTGCGCGTGTCTGTGCGCGTGTCTGTGCGCGTGTCTGTGCGCGTGTCTGTGCGCGTGTCTGTGCGCGTGTCTGTGCGCGTGTCTGTGCGCGTGTCTGTGCGCGTGTCTGTGCGCGTGTGCTATTTGACTGAAAGACTGAATTTGAGCTGAGACTGAACCTCTCCAATCTGGCAAATTCCTGTGTGGAAAGGAAGTCTCCGGAAAGTGCCTCTGCTCAACTCCTCCAGGCGGTGCTTGTTGTTTTAGCGTCTGCTGTTTTACGTGCTGGTAGTGAGTGGCCTTGGTTAGTAAATCACTGGCTTTGAGAGCGGAGCGTGTTGCACCTGTTCATGGGTCTTTTGTCTGGACGTGACCTTGCAATGTGGCGTGTTTGTTCTCCACACAGCGCTGTGGAGGCCTCGGCCACCCTGACACAGTTATGTGTGGTCTGGTGTTGTGTAGGCTCTGGAATGACCTTCCTCTGTCCATAAAATCGTCTTCTACTTTGGGTGTCTTTCAGAGTGCGCTTAAAACACATTTTGTTTTCTTTAGCATTTGAAAATGTTTTGTAAGCTGTATGTCTGTGTGTCTTTACTGTTTTTAGGTTTCATGTTTTATTTTTATTTTCATATTTTTTTCTCGTATTTTTCTGTACAGCACTTTGGATCCACTTGTGGTGCTGAAAGTGCTATATAAATAAAGTTGAGTTGAGTTGAGTGTTCTCAGGAGACTGTCGCAGAATTGTGTACAGAGTTGAAATCGGTTGTTTGTCTGATATTTGTGAAATCCTGATTGAATCTATACCTCACATCCATATTTGGTGTGGGTTATATGACTGACTGGAGAGTTGAGCCGGATCCTGATTGGAATTACGGTTTTGTTCTTTTTGCGTTATGTCTCCGGTGGTTCACTGCCTTGTGAATGGGTTGCCTTAAAGTTACCTGTGATGTTTAGGCCGAAGTAGGCGTCTTTGTTTGTTTGGGCTACATTGTCTAGATGAAATAGATTTGAATCCTGGCATCTGGGTTTGTTTGTGGAGGCCTCATTTCTGTCATGCTAAGATTCACCATCTGATTTGTGCTGAACATTTAAACACTGCAATAGAAACTTGTGGGTTTGAGACGGCAGTGCCACATCAGCAAACAGACATTGTTGTCCCTTCATTAATGTACACGTAAAACAGTAGGGCTACACTTCATCTGCCCTGAGGGAAGAAATGTCTGTTCCACTTCCCCTAACTCCCTTTCCCCTCTCCTCTCTCCTTCCATCTGTTGCACTGTCTGCCCCACCGAAAGCTTGTTGAATTAAACCCCTGTGCACTTTTTTGTATGTGTCTGTGTGTTGGCAGCAGCTGATTGTTTGAATGGGATTACATGGTGTAGTGTTGTGCTGATTAAAAAGTATCCTGTTTGGCACGTCAGTACTGGGAAGAGAGACTGTGGTTATACAAATTCCCCTGACTGCATTGCTATATTCATAAAGAAAATGATTACCAAGCACCCTGACCCAGTGTCAGCTCTCATTTAATGTCTGTCTGAAGATGCATAGTGTTTGTTTTACTTTGCACCCTGTTCTATATCATGCTTTACTCGTCCCGATCATCCCTGGTCGAGTCTGGTGCATTGTAACAGCAAAAGGATGCCATTCAAAAGGAATCCATAATAAGGGTTGAACCTTAGCTAATACAATGCAGTTTCCAGGGCTATTTCAAGAGTCATCCGGTTGACATGTTTTTGTGAATGCAGCCTGTGCTGAATAACTTGTCATCTTGGCCTGCATTGGTCAGAGCCGCTTCACGGGACAGCCACTCTCCATCACTGTAAAACACATTAGTTGTTGAATTATCTAGAAGTTCTGTATTGTTCTAGGATCATCTTACTAACTTGCTCTTATCTCCTGTGTTCCAGCCCAGTGTTCTTATAGTGAGTTACATCGAGTCGGCCAAGGCAGCAGCCCAGTTTGGCTTCTATCAGCAGGCCGAATGGAAGCCAGACGACTCCATGATCGCTGTGGCGGTGAGTAAAGCCGTTCGTTCACTTTCATCCTCTTGGTCTCGCTGTCGTTGTCTCTTGTTCAATCCCTCCAGCTTTGTCTACACAGGGGTCCTCATCGTGTTTACTTGTGTTTAGATTAGTCCCCCAGTGACAGGTTTATTGTGTTCAGTTAGGTTGTTAGCGTGTGATCCCTTCGGTTCGGCCGCCCCATCAGCAGAGGGGGTTCACGTGGCGTATTGGGCTAAATTGCTGAATTGCAGGACGGTCTACGCCATGATGGTCTGTGAACACGAGCCTGACCATGTGTTCTCCGACTTTTCCTGGTCCTCCTGCACGAGACAGCGCAAATTGACATAGCGCTGCCTGGGATTTTGGTTCGATAAGTCAGATTATCTGTCCTGCCACATTGCTCTCCAGCAACCCTTGTGTGCAGATCGGGCGCCTGTACGTTCAATCATGGAAGTAAAGTTTTTGAAAGTTATCAAGTGCATGATCTGACTAAAGGCTTGCTCGAAATCGTGACTATCATAATGTAGACTGTCGTGCAATGCATTGACCCCCACCACTGACCCCCTGCCGTTTCACATATCTGCACAAAGAGTTGCGTAGCTGCCGACAGGGGTTAGTGGGAATTGGGAAGGGGGGGGGGAGAAGAAAGTCCACAGCAGAAAGGAAGTGTACTGAAAATAATGTGATAATGAAAATACCCCAGCCAGCACAGTTCAGCACTGCAGTGTGAAAATACTCAAGCTGTGAGAGTGAAGCACAAGCCTTCAGTCAGTCCCTGCTTGTGAACCAAATTCACTTCAAATGGACCAACAGGCTGTTATCATTGCTTTATCTGAGGAACAAAGAAGCGTGTTTGTTATGCTTTCTGTCTGTCCCTCACAATGACTTCTCTCTTCGGTGGCACCTGGAGATGATTGACAGAGGCCTCGGTTTCCATCCGCGGTTCTGCCGACTGATAATGGTCACTGCCCATTATGTTGCTCGCTACGGGAGCTTTATAAGAGGATTGTTCTCCAGAGACCGGCAGCCGTTCTGTAGGAAGTGAGAAACAACGAGACACCGCCAAACTGGCCTCGTTCATTTGGCTGCCATGGCAACAACATGCCTCGGTGAAGCTTGTCTGTTGTGGAGAGTTTCTTTTAAGTAGCTGAATGTACCAAACACCTCTTTCTTAATGGTGCTGCCATAAACCAAACACCACTGTCTTAATGGTGCTGCCATAAACCAAACACCACTGTCTTAATGGTGCTGCCATAAACCAAACACCACTGTCTTAATGGTGCTGCCATAAACCAAACACCACTGTCTTAATGGTGCTGCCATAAACCAAACACCACTGTCTTAATGGTGCTGCCATAAACCAAACAC
>JACXGM010009662.1:0-27164 GCA_016801145.1 Umbra pygmaea | reverse complement strand
CACTGCATTTGAGAAAATGTTGCGCGACAGAAAAGATGAAAATTCCCAGCTTTATGCAAATGAATCCGTTGAACGCGAAGCGACTATCCAATAGAAGTAGAGCACAGAGGAGACGGGGGGAAGGCTCGCGGTGAATCACTGGAGAAACTGATGGTGGCTGTAGCCCGCAGCTGTATTTGAGGAACACCCATCAACGTACTAATGGAGGGTTGCCTTGCAACAACACCCAACACCACGCTCCAGTCGTGTCGGAAAAGTGGATCTGTACCGTTAGTCCGACATGACTGGAGCGTGGTGTCGGGTGGTGTTGCAACGCTACCCTCAATTTGTACATTGATGGGTGTTCCTCAAGTACAGCTGTGGGCTACAGCCACAATCAGTTTCTGCAAGGATTCACCGCAAGCCTTCCCCCCGTCTCCTCTGTGCTCAACTTCTATTGGATAGTCGCGTCGCAATCAACGGATTCATTTGCATAAAGCTGGGAATCTCCACATTTTTTGTTACACAACATTTTCTCAAATGCACTGCCGCCTTCCCGGGATGCTCTGCGGGCGCATTGAAGTCGCGTGACATCATCAATAGGAATAGAGCGAGGTGCGATGCAACAGAACTGTAGCACGGACAAGTGGATCTGTACCGTTGGTTCAGTGAAAGTGATGTCACAAATATGTTAATCATCTAGCGACATTTAGCTACTTTTCGAGCAGGCTTTAGCCTAATAATTATACAATCTATGGCTTTAGCTACCTTCCATAGTTTGCAACATTGGCAGCGGGGCCGAGTGTCTTCTTTTTTGATAATCAAATTTGTCACCCTAATTTATCATGTCTTTTATTCAGGACAATTCTTCTACCTGCATCTATGTCGTTGGTGACATGAATGCTGTTGACTGATGCCAACTCTTTATTTGGTAATCATTTAATTTAGTTTTGTTCAGACAGTGGATTGATTTTATCTAATAAGTTACTATTGCCAAATGGTAGTTATAGGTATATCAGCGAGGCCTGTCACTTTACTTCCTGGCTAGACCACTGCGTTTTTACAGTGGATGCCCATGACTACATCGATATGATAAAGATTGATTATCATCTGGCTACTACGGACCACATACCCTTTCTCGTGGTGTTGAACACAGTCAATTTACCGGTGTTGGCATGGATGTAGGGAATATAAATCGGTCAAAATTGTTTAAGAAAATCTCAATAAATATGTCAGTCATTCTGATGCTTTGCTGGGTAATATTAAGGTCCCGAAAGATGCCTTATTGTGTCGGGATATGAACTGTAAGAATGTACAACACTCTAAGGATTTAGGTTCCCTGTATGAAGCGTTTGTGAAGTCTCTCGGAATCTCAAGCAAGCCTCTAAATAAACATAGGACAAAAGTGTGATATGCTAAGCCAGGTTGGAAGGATCATGCAGAAGAGCTCCATGCAGAGGCCTGGATTGCTTTTAAAAAATGGTCTGATTCAGGCAAAACCCAGCATGTACTAATGCTAGATTTAAATATGCACTTCGCTATATTAAAAGAAATGAAAACACTATGAGGTCAGATTCACTGGCATGGAAGCTGCAAAGAAATAATGTTAATGACTTCTGGAAAGAAATAAATATTAATAATTGTAAAACATCTCTTCCATCTAATATAGATGGTGTGAGTGGTCCTGATGAAATTTCACAGTTATGGTGGAAACAATATTAGGAACTGTTAAACTGTGTATAAAGTAATCTGTTAGTCTGTAGTGGATAATGTAGAGTTTAGTGATGATGTTGTTTTCACTTCTGCTAAAGTCCATGAAGCAATATTGAAGTTAAGGGATAATAATATGGATGACCAAGTCTGACAAAATAACAAATAAATATATAAATAAATGCTCAAAAAATAAATAAGCATACAATTAATTGCACAATAAATATAGTAAATAAATAAATCTAGGCAGTAATTAAATTATACAATGAGACATTAATGTATATATCTCTTTTAATTAGCTTCTTTATTTATTCACCTTTGTAATGATTACCTTATTTATTTATTCTCTGTTATAATTTTCAACTTTATTTATTTATGACTTATTTTTTAAATGTATGTATTTATGTGTATATTATAATATTTTTGTCTCTGGTTGCTATATGTTACACTGTTTTTTTGTTCATGGAGAGTTACCTGATTCTGTGCTCTCTGTTGTGCTAGTACCAGTAATTAAGGATATTATATAAGTGGGGAAGTTGAATAGCTCGGATGATTACAGGCCAATATCTCTGGCTAGTGCTATGTCCAAAGTGCTGGAGACAGTTCTACTGTGTAGACTTGAGAGGTAGGTCATGTCTACTGATAACCAATTTGGTTTTAAACGAATGCATGTCACTGATTTATGTATTTTTGCACTAAAGGAAATTAAAGATAAATGTAACAGACAAATGTCCACAATGTTCATGTGCTTCATTGATGCCTCCAAAGCATTCGATCGTGTCCCTGTTTTTTTAATTAGAATCTTGGTTTATTGATACTCGCATCAGACAATGAGAGTGAGATGGGGGAATGTAACATCTGTTCCCTTCCAAGTGGCCAATGGTGTTCACCAGGGTGGAATACTGTCTCCTTTTCTTTTTAATATGTAGGCTATATGAATGATTTGTCTTTGATTTCAAATGCATGTTGCACAGGTTGTAGCATTGGTGACTCACAGGATGGTGCTGATTTTGATATAAAATACATTGCTTAAAAGAATAAGATCATGACTACCAGAAGTAGAGAAGACAGACAGTCAACCTTCCCTGACTTCTACCTGTCTGGCGCTGCAATTACAGTGTGCAGTGAGGTTACATATCTGGACCATAATATTGCAAATAACCTGTCTGATGACAAAGATATCTATAGGCAGCGCCAGAAGCTGTATGCTCAAGCAAACATGCTGTGTCATAAGTTTAGCTTGTGCTCTGTGACTGTGAAGATCTCACTCTTTAGAGCGTATTGTACACCTTTGTTTACTGCCCACCTGTGGTGTTGTTATAAGAAAGGCAGCATTAGAAAACTCATAGTGGCTTATAATGACAGCACTTCTCCAAGAAGCTCCAGTGCCATATGTTTGTCAGGGTCGGGGTACATACCTGTCTACTGTTTTACATAACATGATACACTCACCTAAAGGATTATTAGGAACACCATACTTATACTGTTTGACCCCCTTTTGCCTTCATAACTGTCTTAATACTACGTGGCATTGATTCAACAAGTTGCTGAAAGTATTCTTTAGAAATGTTGGCCCATATTGATAGGATAGCATCTTGCAGTTGATGGAGATTTGTGGGATGCAAATCCAGGGCACAAAGCTCCCGTTCCACCACCTCCCAAATATGCTTTATTGGGTTGAGATCGGGTGACTGTGGGGGCCATTTTAGTACAGTGAACTCAATGTCATGTTCAAGAAACCAATTTTAAATGATTCGAGCTTTGTGCCATGGTGCATTATCCTGCTGGAAGTAGCCATCAGAGGATGGGTACATGGTGGCCATAAAGGGATGGACATGGTCAGAAACAATGCTCAGGTAGTCCGTGGCATTTAAACGATGCCCAATTGGCACTAAGTGGCCTAAAGTGTGCCAAGAAAACATCCCCCACACCATTACACCACCACCACCAGCCTGCACAGTGGTAACAAGGCATGATGGATCCATGTTCTCATTCTGTTTACTCCAAATTCTGACTCTACCATCTGAATGTCTCAACAGAAATTGAGACTCATCCGACCAGGCAACATTTTTCCAGTATTCAACTGTCCAATTTTGGTGAGCTCTTATTCCTATTTGTAATGGAGATGAGTGATACCCGGTGGGGTCTTCTTCTTCTTTTGTAGCCCATCCGCCTCAAGGTTGTGTGTGTTGTGGCTTCACAAATGCTTTGCTGCATACCTCGGTTGTAACGAGTGGTAATTTCAGTCAAAGTTGCTCTTCTATCAGCTTGAAGCAGTCGGCCCATTCTCCTCTGACTTCTAGCATCAACCAGGCATTTTCGCCCACAGGACTGCTGCATACTGGATGTTTTTCCCTTTTCACACCATTCTTTGTAAACCCTAGAAATGGTTGTGCGTGAAAATCCCAGTAACTGAGAAAATTGTGAAATACTCAGACCGGCCCGTCTGGCACCAACAACCATGCCACGCTCAAAATTGCTTAAATCACCTCTCTTTCCCATTCTGACATTCAGTTTGGAGTTCAGGAGATTGTCTTGACCAGGACCACACCGCTAAATGCATTGAAGCAACTGCCATGTGATTGGTTGAGTAGATAATTGCATTAATGAGAAATTGACCGGGTGTTCCTAATAATCCTTTAGGTGAGTGTATATAGACTTATGTTTAGGGTATCTGAGTCAGAAAACGACATAATCGCTGTTTTGGGTAACACTGTACGTAGTATTTTCAGATTTTATTCAAGACTGTGGAACCATTGGCGAACAATGACTGAACATTGTGCTTTGTATTTAATTGTGATATGGATCCCCTTGGGTCTGAAATAAAGAATATATATATAATAGCTCAATTGTTTGTGCCCCGTTAGTGCTGGTTTGCGCAGTTAAACTTTTTGTTTGTGCTACTATGGTTTTTTAGATATTCAATAATATTTTATAGGTCATTCTGAGGTCTCTCGGCACCCCTACATGTTCCAAATGCACACAAAATAGGAGAGAGAGTGGGATCTTTGGCTGGTCTCTGGCAGCTTTATCAGGTACGGCAGCTTCTTTGTCAGGTACGGCAGCTCTCTTGTCAGGTACGGCAGCTTGTTTGTCAGGTACGGCAGCTCTCTTGTCAGGTACGGCAGCTTCTTTGTCAGGTGTGGTACCTGATGGACGGTCTGACTCAGATGCCGTATCTGCCATAGACCAAGTAAAGATCCAAGCCTTACTGAAAATGCTTGTCAGAATATGATTATTTCTGGATGATTCATATTTCAAAAGTTTCCTTTTTTAAATCATAAACAGGTAATTTTGCAATTGTCTTGGTTGGACAAGCAGTTTTCAAAAGAAAATTAATAGTTTGAATTGATTTTGGGGATGCTTTTGCTACACCATGTTAGCAACTGCTGTTAGCATGAGTAATCCACAATATAGCATGTTTTTTGCAGACAATGCAATGTACATTTAGTTTGGAATCAAGCATGGAGTACTTGCCATTTAATCCCTTTAAGGCAAACCCAAATACTGGCAAGCAACTCAGAGGGGCTCTAAGGGAAACTGTCAAAGCTAGACTGTCGGGTGGACTGTGTAGAAAAGAAGCACCTAGAGCTGTTTGAGTAAGGGCATGAATTCAACAACAGAGCAGCTGTCTTAACAGCCTCTACTCAATCTCACATGAGCTATTTTTTAATTTTCATATAATCAATTCAGGAATAAAGAACAAAAGTCCATCAAAATTAATACACAAACTTTTCTAAACTGAATTGCAGATGCTTAATTTTAACATGAGTTTTTCTTTTTAAAAAGGTTTTTTTTAGGCCTGCTTTCAGAATGTAAATGGCAATGGTTAAAAATCCAGTAACTAAATTCAAATGATCATATTATGGAGTGTTATATGCATATTTTTTCCTATTACAAACAGTGAGTTGGTCTTTGAGGTGTTCTTTTTTCCTCAGATTTTCCTCCTTTCCTAAATCCCTCTTTAAGCATGCCTTGTCGGCAGCTCTGCAACACCTTGTACAGATCTGTAGGATTGCGTAGAGAAGTCTACATGTTTTTGAGATGCACTTGTATAGTGCCCACACAGTCTTGGTCAATAGCAGACTTCTTTGGGAATTACTAAGTGGCACCAATCAGGGGCAGTTGACTAAGTTGTCATCAGGTTGACTTCTCACAAAGTACTGTACAGTATGTTACAGTATTTCTAAACTACAACATCCACACTATAAAGTGTTTTGATACAAAATGTGAAGCCATTTTCATCAGGCCTTTTTCATCAGACCCATCAAAGACAATTTACAAAATACTATTTTGTATTTGAAATACTATTTTAAATATGTATTTTAAATACATGTATTAGAAATACTCCCCATCCAAGAGGCATATTTTATGAGCACGCACACACAAACATGCCCTCGCTTCCCTGGCCCAGACTGGTTTGACATATTAAACTGAATTTACTCACGCCTGAATGTAGCATTCACTCTTATAAGGGATTTGTACAGTCAGGTCTAACACTGGTATAATTTCTCTGAGTTTCTTTTCTATTTTGAAGATCTTTAGACCGCCTGATAGTCAGTAATAAAGTGATATTATTGAGGCGTTTCTAAATGTGTTGAGATATACATATATCTGCAATAAATATATGCATTATTGAAATGTTACCAAATAGATGCAAAAGTCCAATATCTCTGTTCCTATTAGCTCAGAGTGTATATCCTAGATAGGTACTCCTAATCTCGGGAATACACTCCTACAATCCTATTCTGAGTCCCTCTATGACTTGCTGACCCCGAATGGGTTTGCACACTAAATCCAGGTTCATACAGTGGTTGCATTATACAGCACACCCTCTTGTGTCTCACAAAGACCTTTATGCATGTGTCAGCTTGGCTTTACCACTCCCTTTTAAATTGTATAGCCCTACACTATTTAACGAATATGTGCCATGAACCAGACTGTGGCTATGATATCTCAACTACTGTCTATTCCAAACTAGCTCCTACTGCCTCATATTCTACCACCATTAACCTCACTGTTACGCCGTAGACTCAAATGTGTCCTTCTGTCTTCTGATTGAATCTCTGAACGAACAGGATAAGCTGGTAAATAAAACAAATAACTTTGATCAACTGCGCTGTGTCAGATTAGTAATGCCTTTAAGAAAGGAAGTAGGTAGGGAGGCAATATTGCCGTTTTGGAATGCGGCCCTGAATTCCCTCAGGGCAAGCCCCATGTCCTTACTCAGTGGCATTCTTACTCATTCTTACACGCTGACTCTCTTGGGTGGAGTGGTGCTCTCCGAACCACCAGACATACGAGCAGTTGTACCTGTTATAACCTGAACAGCGTTAGAGACACAACATTTAATATGTTCCATTGCCGCTTTGTTCCCACTGCTGCAGGAGGGTGAAGCTGAGCGGATTCCATGGGTTCAGATACCGGGTTGGTTAGCAGAAGCTGTGACAAAGGAGGAGACAGTTTGGGGAACAGTACAACCAGAGGTCAGGTACCACATGGCCACCATGCAACACATACTCTCTGAGGTCCAAGGCATACTGGACAGGCAGGACATTGTCAAGGTGAGAGTTTTTCTCTGTATACATTAACACTAAACCAAATCAAGACTTCGCTCAAAACCAATACTCAACCAAGCCAACAGTCTTAAAACAGCTAGCTTGTTACAGTGTTATAATTGTCTAGTAGATCTGGGGGAAAGTGACTTCTATAGTGGCATTGGGTTTACTGCTTATTATAGGAGGTAACTTTCAAACAAAATATACTCCATCTATATCTGGTCGTCACCAAACTGTTCTTGGATGGTTGGGAGAAGTTGCTCTTGGAGGATGTGTTGGTACCATTCTTTATTCATGGTTGTGTTCTTAGGCAAAATTGTGAGTGAGCCAACTGTCTTTGCAGAGAATTTGCATAAAAATATGAGAACTCATACTAAATATTGTTGTTTCCAAATATGGATCTCTGTCCAAAAAAAACGATTTGCAGTCCAGTCAGCTGAAAATCAATTGTTGACAGTAAATATATCAGAGAAATGACAAGCTGAACCAAGATTGGCGTCTTAGGGCAACTTCGTTTTCCACTATTCCCAAGATGCCTGTGGCAGGAAGTTGTACAGGAAGGAGCCCTAGGACCCAATGTTATTTCCTGTGTGTCATGTATTGTAGATTTCTCAGTGATGTGCTGGTATATCTCACTTCAGCATCAGCAAACTTTTCCATCTGTCTAGCACCACACCCATCCATACAGACCTGTGTCAAATAACAGCTTTGGAAAAAATGTAAAAAAGCTTGTTTTACCATTGATATTGTTTGTTTGGGTAAAATTATTATATTTGTTTTATTCCATAAACTACTTAAAATAATTTATCCCAAATTCCAATAGAAAATGTTGTCATATATTATTTATTTGCAGGAAATGGTCAAAATATCAAAACAGATGCAGTGTTGGCAGGTTTTCCATGGGTTGATATAAAAAACGAAAAACTTTGCAGCGGCCTCTTGATTTTTTTTCAGAGCTTTATGTTAAATACTCTGGATTTTGGTGTTTGCCCTTTTTGGATAGTTATGTTGTTCTGTTGTACCAGGCAAACTAAATCAAGGTGATATCTGGCCCTAATCTGGTTTTGATCATTAGGGCATGCAAACAGAAATATTTTCAAAGATATCCAATACAGATGTTTCCTGACTTTTGTCTGACTTCCAATTTGTCCTTACATGTCTTTTTAATTTATTAAGTCAATGTTTTTATGTTGAAGGGAGGTGAGTTGATGGAGGTATATTCGTACCTGGAGCCTTCGTCTAGAGAACCAGAAATCAGAGTGGTGCGCACTGTCTTAAGAGTTCTGCAATGTCGCTACCAGCCAGCCCAGCTCAACCTCAGCTCAATGGCCCAGCAACTGAAAGAGGCTGAGGTGTGATTGTGTCCTTTGATGGTAAAATGTATACTGTACAGTCGTGATCAAAGGTTTTGAGAATGACAAGTATTGGTCTCCACAAAGTTTGCTGCTTCAGTGTTCTTAGATGTTTTTTGTCAGTAGTTACTATGGTATAATGAAGTATAATTACAAGCATTACATAAGTGTCAAAGGCTTTTACTGTCAATGACATTAAGTTTATGCAAAGAGTCAATATTTGCAGTGTTGACCCTTCTTTTTCACACTGCAAAAAATGACAGTGCAAAAATAAGTAAAAAAAACTATGAATACAAGGTATTTCTTGCTTGTAATAAGTAAAATAATCTGCCACTGGAACATGACAAATTACACAGATTTTCAGGGCATATTTACTAAAAACAATTGTAAGGATGGTTAGATTCTTTTACCTGAACATAAGATAAATAAACTTTTTTGCCAATGCAAGACCTCTGCAATCTGCCCTGGCATGCTGTCAATTACAGTTTCTCACAAAGGTGAGTACACCCCTCACATTTCTGTAAATATTTTATTATAACCTTTCATGTGACAACACTGAAGAAATTATACTTTGCTACTATGTAAATTGGTGAGTGTACAGCTTGTATGACAGTGTGAATTTGCTGTCCCCTCAAAATAACTCAACACACAGCCATTAAGGTCTAAAACTCTGGCAACAAAAGTGAGTACACCCCTAAGTGAAAATGACCAAAATGGGCCCAAAGTGTCAATATTTTGTGTGGCCACCATTTTTTCCAGCACTGCCTTAACCCTCTTGGGCATGGAGTTCACCAGATCTTCACAGGTTGCCACTGGAGTCCTCTTCCACTCCTCCATGAAGACATCATGGAGCTGGTGGATGTTACAGACCTTAAGCTCCTCCATCTTCCGTTTGAGGATGCCCCACAGATGCTCAATAGGGTCTAGGTCTAGACACTTGCTTGGTCAGTCCATCACCTTTACCCTCAGCTTCTTTAGCAAGGCAGTGTTCGTATTAGAGGTGTGTTTGGGGTCGTTATCATGTTGAGTACTGCCCTGTGGCCCAGTTTCCGAATTGAGGGGATCATGCTCTGCTTCAGTATGTCACAGTAGATGTTGGCATTCATTGTTCCCTCAATGAACTGTAGCTCCCCAGGGCTGGCAGCACTCATGCAGGCCCAGAACATGACACTCCCAACACCATGCTTGACTGTAGGCAAGACACACTTGTCATTGTACTCCTCACCTGGTTGCCGCCATACACGCTTGACACCATCTGAACCAAATAAGTTTATCTTGTTCTCAGCAGACCACAGGACATGGTTCCAGTAATCCATGTCCTTAGTCAGCTTGTCTTCAGGAAACTGTTTGCAGGCTTTCTTGTGCATCATCTTTAGAAAAGGCTTCCTTCTGGGACAATAGCCATGCATACCAATTTGATGCAGTTTGCGGCATATGGTCTGAGCACTGACAGGCCCAACCCATCAACCTCTGCAGCAATGCTCGAAGCACTCATACATCTATTTCCCAAAGACAACCTCTGGATATGACACTGAGCATGTGCACTCAACTTCTTTGGTCGACCATTACGAGCCCGCTTCTGAGTGGATCTTGTCCTGTTAAACCGCTGTATGGTCTTGGCCAGCGTGCTGCAGCTCAGTTTCAGGGTGTTGGCAATCCTTTTATAGCCTAGGCCATCTTTATGTAGAGCAACAATTATTTTTTTAAGATCCTCAGAGAATTCTTTGCCATGAGGTGCTATGTTGAACTTCCAGTGACCAGTATGAGAGAGTGTGAGAGCGATAACACCAAATTTAACACACCTGCGCCCCATTCACACCTGAGACCTTGTAACACTAATGAGTCACAGGACACCCGGGAGGGAAAATGTCAAATTGGGCCCAATTTGGTCATTTTCACTTAGGGGTGTACTCATTTTTGTTGCCAGCAGATTAAACCTTAACGGCTGTGTGTTGAGTTATTTTGAGGGGACAGCAAATTGACTTTGTTATACAAGATGTACACTCACTACGTTACATTGTAGCAAAGTGTGATTTCTTCAATGTTTTCACATGAAAAGTTATAATCAAATATATACAAAAATGTAAGGGGTATACTACCTTTTGTGAGATACTGTTACTTCTGGGCCACATCCTCCTGACTGATGACAGCTTAGTCTTGCATATTTGTTGTTCCCTGAGTCACTTAGTTATCACTTTTGCCTTATGGTAAGGTGCTCCATCATGCTGGAAAAAGGCATTTGTCATTACCAAACTGTTCTTGGACGGTTGGGAGAAGTTGCTCTCGGAGGATGTGTTGGTACCATTCTTTATTCATGGCTGTGTTCTTAGGCAAAATTGTGAGTCAGCCCACTCCCTTGGCTGAGTAGCAACCCCACACATGAATGGTCTCAGGATGCTTTACTGTTGGCATGACACAGGACTGATGGTAGCGCTCACCGGACAAGGTGTTTTCCGGATGGCCCAAACAATCAGAAAGGGGATTCATCAGAGAAAATGACTTGACCACAGTCCTCAGCAGTCCAATCCCTGTACCTTTTGTAGAATATCAGTCTGTCCCTGATGTTTTTCCTGGAGAGAAGTGTCTTCTTTGCTGCCCTTCTTGACACTAGGCCTTCCTCCAAAAGTTTTCACCTCACTGTGCATGCAGATGATCCGATAAATCGTTTATTTAGGTGCAATCTTACTAGCAGCATTATCCTTGCCCTTGAAGCCTTTTTTGTGCAAAGCACGTGTTTCCTTGCAGGTAACCATGGTTGACAGAGAAAGAACAATGATTTCAAGCACAACCCTCCTTTTAAAGCTTCCAGTCTGTTATTCTAACTCAATCAGCATGACAGAGTGAACTCCAGCCTTGTCAACACTCTCACCTGTTTTAACGAGACAATCACTGACATGATGGCAGCTCGTCCTTATGCAGGTTTGAAATGCAGTGGAAACGTTATTTTAGGGATTAGGTTCATTTTCATGGCAAAGAGGGACTTTGCTATTCATTGTAATTTCTGATCACTTTTCATGACATTCTGGAGTGTATGCAAATTGCCGTCATCAACACTGAGGCAGCAGACTTTGTGAAAATTAGTTTGTGTCATTCTCAAAAACTTTGACCACGACTATATCAATTGAAATTAGGAATTAGGTTTTAAGTTTTTCAGTACTGTCAATTCTATTTAAACTATTAAGTTCTTTTTTCTGAATTTAAGTATTTGTATCTAATTTTAAGTTAAATATCTGCAGTCAACTTGTGTTGTTCATTAGGTGTTTTGATGGTTTTTCAAATTCTGTAATTTCCTATCATATGAACCATAAAAAGTAAAAATATTGTAGAATGTGCTAGAAATTAGGGGATGTTAAATTTCTGTTTAATTGCCATTTAGTTAATTAAATGTCTAATCAGAAGAGTGGGCATAAAATGATTAGCTTTCTACCATGGATGAAAATGTGCTCTATGTTGCAGGACTGGAAATGCTTTGTGCTTGAGCAGGTAGCTGGGTTAAATCATGTGAATGAGGCTGAAGTCTCTGAAACAGAGTTCACAAAGAATCTAGATGGGCGATGGAGTGAAGCCCTGTTGGATGCTTCAGCCACAATGCAGATTAAACAGGCACAGCTCCACCTGGTCACACGGTACCACAGGCAGAGACATGCCATCCAGAGCAATCTGGAGAGTTGGGCAACTGAGATGGGCGAACTACAACTGTGAGTCCCTGCACTTCTATCTTAAGCCTTAATGGTTGTTGTACCTTGAAAAATGATAGAATACCCAAGATTATGTTTTATTTGTGCAAAGTATGTACTACCGTAATGCTTATTTACTCTGTCTTCTCCTGAACATGTCACAGGGAATCTCTGGGAAGCAGTACCAATCTGGCTGAAAAACTACATACTATACTATGGAATATGGGACAAAAAAAAGGCATGATGGAAGAGTTGCTTCAGGTTTGCTATCAGGTATCTGCACACCTGAGTGAATTTGAATGGTCAGGGGAGCTCCTCGCTCAGCTCAGGGACCTGCAGGAGAAGTGGAGGATTTTGGAGGGGTCCGGGAATAGAACCCTGAGGCACACCTTAGTCGGTTCTTCTCAGTCCTCTATGCTTTTACAAGAAGCTGATCAACTGCATGGCAAGCTTGTGGCTCTTCAGAAGTCCATCATCTTCTTACAGTCTTCTACATCACAGCATGACACTCAGAAAGTGTTACAACTGACCTTTATGACAGCAGACCTGAAAGCCTTCAATCAGCAGTACTTATGCCTGGTCAGGCAGTCAAAGGCTTTTGCCCAATGCTTTCTTGGGCACAAAGAGAACGAAGTTATAAAATGTACTCTTCATGAATTGAGGATCTTATTTGAATCTGCTCATAAATTGATCACTGATCAACCATTATCTATTGAAAATACACCCTTGGGCAAGATTACTAAGGAGATTCAGGACATCATTTTCTGGGCCAAACAGGCGGAATTCCATATCACAGCTGGTGAAAAGCTAGCACTATTTCCTGAAGAGGCCCGTCTTCAGATTGCCAGCATTAGAAAATTGCAATCTGAAACATTGATAAGGCATTCCAGGTTGGAGTCCAACGTTAAGGAACTGAAAGCACTTATTTCAGAAGAGGGGGAAATTGACAAAGTACTGTCTTCACTAAAGATTCTGGAGGACTTCTACGAAACAATCTCAGAAACCTCTGCCTGTACACTTAACAAAATGGAGGACAATTTGGACCAAAGAGAAAATATGTTTGTCAAGATCTCTAAAATTAACATTTGGATTGCTGTGTCAAACCACGAGAAAGATGTTACTTCAGACAAAGAACAATTGTCTGAAGTCACCATCCAAGCTCTGGAACAGAAGCTGCACTTACAGAACGGTAAAATGAAGGAAGCAGAGGAACAGCTAGCTGAAATAGATTCCCTATTGGAGACCTGCATGGTGTTGACTTTGGGGTTGAGTCCATCAGAGAGCAACTTTCTGATCAACAGACTCTCAGGTCTCCGGACCGAGATAGACTTAATGTTGGCCTACGAGAAAGCAAGCCACTGGGAGATGCAGGAGCTGCTTCATGCCTGGACTTCTTCAGGGGAAGAATTAGTGGCTGTCCAGGTCAGCGTGCAACAGATACATGCCAACTTGGAGAAGCAGTCATTCCCAGTGACAAGGAACTCACTCTCTACCATAGAACCATTGTCTCATATGCTCTTGGAGCACAAATGTCATATCCATGAGCTCCAGTACTGCCAAGAGTCCCAGAAAAGTGACCTGTTGCAAACCATTGGTGAACTGCAGGAAATTACAAAAACACTCCACCAACAAGCATCAGAATATGAAAAGTACCTGAGACTACGGCAGTGCATGGAAGACACCAGGGATGTGGCAAATGAGCAAGTTCAGTGCTCCAAAGACAAAGAACTCGGCGTAGTGGAAAGGTTTATGCTCTGCCTGGCCCTGCTGGTAGAAATTCCACTCATGAAAACCAAGTGCCAGGATGCTGCCGACCAGCTCGAGGCCATCTGTCTTGGCCTGCAGCCTTCAGAGAGGATCTGGTACACGTCAGAGCAGCAGAGGATCCATCAAACTGTAGAAAGCCTCGACTCCTGGGAACACACCATCATGGGTGATGCCAAAATCCTAGAGGTACAGCTTCTTGATGGTCTGAGATTCCACACTGAACTTCCTGCCATGATGGACCTTCTTCAACAGGTCAAACAAAAGCTGATGGAGGTTGACCTTGTAGAACCAGACATGAGAGCCATCAACATAGCGCTGCAGATGTGCTGGGTGATCTGGAGGAACATGGAGTCTGGCTGGCGGGTGCTGGAAGGTTTGAGACAGCGGGAACTAGTGGAGTTGAGTGAGTGTGGAGAGCTGCACTCCCAGAGGAATGAGGTCATGCAGCACTGCCAAGCACGCATGGTAAGTTAAGTGGATTAATTACATGACACCTTCTGTGATTGGCCATTTTTCTTAGAATCGTGCAGGCCTAGTTGATGGTAGAGCTCAATAGGAGAATGGGCAGAATTGTTCGAGGCGAAAGGAAACAGTAACTAAAATAACCACTTGTTACAAACAAGGTAGAAGAGTTGAACAAAGAATTAGGACAGTTCAGAAGGCAACAGCGGGTTCATCCCAGTACTAGCGGTGTGTACCTAATGAAGTGGCTAGTGAGTGTATAATGCAGTGTAACTGAAAGAGTGAATTAACACAATGTATTCCTCCAAAATGTTCCATTATATGTTTGTTAAAATAATACTCCACCATGCAGGTTGTGTTGCATCAGACTTTGAACTGTTGCTTAACAACCTTGAATATGTTTTGTAGGAGATGTTGTCCCATGCTCGGGAAACTTTGAAGGATTACCACTGGGCTGCCCGAGGAGCAGTAACCTTTCTCCATGAATCAGAGGCCATGTTTCTGACACCTCCAGGTGGATTTCTGCACTGCGTAGAGGAGCAGCAACACCTTGAAGAGGCCATGACATCCTTTGGGGAGGGCCTCCAGGCACACATCACCCATCTCTTTGAGCTGGCATCCCAGCTGGCCTGTCTTTCCCTCCCTCAGATGGAGCAGCTCCACATCCAGGTCCTGAGCCATCTTTTAGTTAAAAGAGCCACACTTGAGGCCCAGGTTGAGCTCAGGATGGAGGCCCTAAAAAGGTTTCTGAAAGTTATTCATTTACACAATGCTCGAATTAGTTACTTTAAAAAGCTAAACATAACTTTTGTTAAATGTAACAAGTATTATGTATATCTCAAAATCTAACATTTCATTTGAATGTTTGAGGTGGCAAGGTTCTCACTTATAGATACTGTAGTCTGTTCTAACAGGTGCAGGCTCTTTATTATAGATTATATACATTTTACTAACTTAGGGTGGATTTCTAGGTTCGACTTATTAGAATATAGCCAAGGCTTTCAATCAATATCCTATCTTTTCTTTCAGCCTTACTGTAGAGACACTAATTTTAATTACTGCTTGTACAGCACATGTATAGATGTGTATAGAACACAGATTGCAGAGACTCATAAAGGACATTTAACACGAGACACATCCTGACATCTCTAACCCCTTTACCGCCAGAAGTCGGCGAAGCGATTTCCATTGACTCAATTGTTTGAACTACAAATCTCCCACTTCCCATTCCCACGTATGGCCTGTGTGCAGCTGTTGAATTTAGATTTGGAGACACACTTCAGTGTTATTATTCAATAAATTTAAACAAACAAATGATGTTGCTCTGTTAAATTGGGAGATGATCCAGACTCATATGTGAACAATAGATGATGTAATGACATCTCTAAGTAGTTTCTTCGGTCACTCTACACTAAAAATGTGTGGAAATAAAAAATGTGCTTTATGATTTTGAAACATCAATACATGTTACACATTATATTAATAATTACTCTGAAAATGTTTTATTTCATAATGCATTAATATATTGTTTAAAAACAAAGATGTATGGAGCTAAAAGAGTCTCAATAAAGATAAATGCACACACTACATTCACATATGCACACACAGGATTCATACATGCACACACACGATTCATACATGCACACACATGATTCATAAACACACACACAGGATACACAAATGCGCACAAAATTCACAAATGGACACACAAAATTTAAAAACCACAGAAGATTCACAAATGCACACAAAATTCACAAATGCACACAAAATTCACAAATGCACACAAAATTCACAAATGCACACAAAATTCATAAATACACACACAATTCAGAAAGGCAAAAAATGTTTACAAATGCACACAAGATTCAGAAATGCACAGGACACGATTCAGAAATTTATTTCTGATGCACACACAAATATATCTTGGTTTACAAACTGCTTGCGGTCTGTGAACATCACTAGCCTGGCTCCGCCCTCCTACGTACTTCATTTTCCTTCAGTACTACGTCTGGGTTTGTGGCATGTTCTTGGGTTTTCTCCGAACAATTTTTTACCGGTCCAATCAGCGAACAGAGGGAGTGGCTGAGAACGATGACGTTGATGTCCTGCGCTAGTTTGAGTTGTAGTACGTCATGACCCAACTTAGCGATTGGTTATGGCAGATCCAATAGTGCATTTATCTTTATTGAGACTCTTTTAGATCCATAAAGATGGCCTGCAAAACCAATTACATTTTCAGTCGACATGTTTGTTTTGGTTCTTTTCCATAGATGTGCACATAAACGAAGCCTCTACACAAAGTGTCTTATGGAGATCCAGCAGATTCTTCAGAATAGCCAATCAAGGCTCTCAGAATATGCTGCCCAGGAAGTGACCTCATTTTCTAACTGTGCTAACCAACAGGATAGAGCTAAGGTGTGTGAAGTCTGTCATAGTTCCTTTTGTGGTTTCTTCTGGTCAAGGTCTTGCCACCATTCTTCTGCCTGTCTTTGGTCCAGACCTATGGAAACTTGTTTAAATATTCAAATGTTAAACACAGTGTTTTAACCGTACCAGGGCTTGTCACTTAATCATCGTCATTTAGTCATGGTCAATCAATCAAGACCTATATTGTCCACATTTGTTGTGCAGGTTTCACCTATTAAAAAAGGTAAAAAACAACCACATTGAAAACAGAGAGACCATGCAACAGGGGTATTTTACCACTCGACCACTCTGCTGCACTTATAGAAATTCAAGCCACATTTTGTGAAATGCTGTAAGAAAGGCTGTTTAATCAGAACATGATACATTTCAGTGATTTAACTCTTCATATAAAGGTGCTGTCAGAGGAAGTGCTGTCTGTATCTAGGAGGCTGGAGGACCTGAGGGTGGTGTGCCCTCTACGTGGATGCTGTGTGGCTACTGAGGGGGCACTGGGCGCCATCTGGAGGCGCTGGGCGGTACTGCAGCATGGCGTCAGCATTCTTCTTGCACGATTGGAACAGAGAGTGGTGGAGTGGAGCAATGTCACGAAGACTGTAAGTCACTCAGAAACCATTTTCGGTGATTTGTTAACGTATTGTAATAGTATATATGGTGTATCATTTTATAGTTGTATGTGCACGACTACACAGGGATGAGCATCCTACTTCATACACATTTCTAATACGTTGTGAGTACATAACATAGGTTCTTGTCTTAAACATGAGGCAAATGGAGCTAACTTTTAAAACCTGATTTGTGTTACTACTTCTAGTCATCCCTCTAGAGCAATTTGGCATGGTACTGGTAGTAAACCTTTCTTTATTGATTTAAAAAAAATGAAATGTTTCCTGCAATTAAACATTAGGTGTCTATTACTTAAGTTGGACTTTAGATGGTGGTGTGTCATTCAAATCCTGACATTATGTTATCTAAAAATACTAATGATGCTGACATGACAGCACCTGATGGATGCAATATACTCAGAGCAGATAGAATGAGTAAAGTTGATTGTATCATAATGTTTACAAAAATAATATAATCTTTTTGAATCTTTGTTAAAATCTTCTTTGCTAAACAGTTTGAATTATTAGCCATCAGCCTTAATCTGGGAAAGAATTGTAACATTTTTATTGAAGGTGGATATAATCCACCCTGTGCAAAGAAAAACATGCTAAACCAGTTAACTGATGTTTTAGATTATCTGAGTTTGCTGTTGGTGATTTTAATTTGAACTGGGAAACACGGGACTCAGAAAGCATAAACAATTTTTTGTATACTTAGCTAAAGCCTGCTAGGCCTAATTTTAAGGTACCTACACTTCCATTGATTGATGACATTTTAACAAATATACATAATAAATACATGATCAGTGGCATCTTTCCACTACATATTAATGACCATTGTCTCATAGCATAAATCAGAAACCCTAGAATTCAAAGGGCCGTAGCGCACATCATTTTTAAAAGTAATTTTAGACATTTTAATGAACAAACTGTTTTATAAGCTCTTGACCTGCTGTAACCTGATTGTATTTTATCGTTTTCCTGGAGTAGCGCAGTCTTTAGATAATTTTATTAGTATTTATTTCACTGCAGATAAGCATACTCCATTCAAAAGAGCGTGGGGGCATAACAGACCCCTGATTCACCCCAGATTCACTTCAAAACCCTGATTCACCTCTGATTCACTTCAAACCCCTGATTCACCTCTGATTCAATTCAAACCCCTGATTCACCCATGATTTTCTTCAAACCCCTGATTCACTTCAAACCCCTGATTCACCCCTGATTCATTTCAAACCCCTGATTCACCCCTGATTCATTTCAAACCCCTGATTCACCCCTGATTCACTTCAAACCCCTGATTCACCCCTGATTCACTTCAAACCCCTGATTCACCCCTGATTCACTTCAAACCCCTGATTCACCCATTTATTCACTTTAAAACCCTGATTCACCCCTGATTCACTCCAGGTTTATCTGTTGTTAGCCATAAATGAAATGTTGCCTGGGCTAGAACTAGAAAAACTGGTTTAATTGATTGGCTAGCCTTAGGCAACTGAGAAACAAGTGCACAAAGCATATTAGAAATATCAGACTACAATATAACCACATTACTAGGTTGTAATCTGAATTCCTCAAAATATTGAAAAACTGTAAACACTTTGAGGAGCACTGATTTGCAGAAACAGCTTGTTTTGGAGACATGTATTAAACGATTAAGTTTTACATTCGATTTTTTACAATTTATTAAAGATAGTATGAGATGTTGCTTTCATTTACATATTGTGTGTTTATTTTGTGAAGAGGAAGACGGACATTGAAAGATAATTAGAAACATGTTAGCTGTGCAGGTGACAATGAACTCAAGTGAATTTTAGCAGGTCTGCAAGTTCTAAAAATCAGAAATACATCATGTAGGTCATGTAATTTAATTTGTTTTGCCTGCTCACTCATATTTTCCTTAAAAATTGTATATCTACTGCCAATTCTCCAGGGGTATGCATACTTTTGATTTTTTGGAGGACAGACCATCCACAGATGGTGAAGCACCTTTCCGATAGATAGTATCTGAACCATGCCAGAACATCTCCACATAGCCCGATATAGTTTCCTTTTTAATCCAAGCCAGGTTTGAACCACTGACTACCAATCACTGTCCTGCACACTATGCCATGCAGTAGGCCCTGTAATTTGTTTTCTAATGTTGATGATCTTTTAATCAAAGAAGCACATTAATAGATCACTGCCGAAATGTAAGCCAACTTTATTTGTGGAATTCTGCTTTTTAGTTTACTTTGCAATTCTAACAAAAATACCTTTTTGATTTTTTTTGTTCTCAATTATAGAAATAGGCTGATCAAGCAGAAGTGAGTGCATTTAGGTAATGCAGAGTACTGTCTTTCCAGGCTTATCTTAATACTTTCAACTTGGTAGAACATAATTTCTGCTACAATCTTCTGGAGTCTTGTTTAGGGCTCTGGTGTTTTCTGAATACCAGGGAGCAATTTTCATGTTGTGGATACGTTTAGTTTTTATGCAATGAGACTGCATCTAGGGTGTTACGCAGGTTCAACTGTAAACCTTCAGTTTGATTATTCACAGATGTGTTAACTCTGACATCATTTGTACGGTAGTGTCACAACTAGGAGTTATTGTTGTGTGGTGTTGGAGTGATGGGAGACCAAGTCAGGGAGCGTTCGTGATGTTTAATGAACACGGAATTCCTGTTACAAAAATACTACTTGAGATGCATAGTAGCTGCACAACGATAATGAATAAACTATACATATATAATATATTATAAGTACCAACTCATGTAGTGGAGAGAACACTCCATTAGAAAACACCTTCATAGCCTCATAACAGGATCTCCAAACACCCGACTGGAATGACTTCACAATAGCACTTGCCGACCATTCCAGAACACTGGGATTAAATAGGCATCTTGATTACTCATCATGCGCCGGTGTGGGAGAGCCCCATTCATGCTTAATGAGTAACCAAGCGCGTACCACAATCCCAGTGCCCAGAGGTCGGCGCATAAACAAAACACATACATTAACACATTGAAATATTAATACTACATACTTAACATAACACATAGTCCGTCACCATCAGCTCAACTGCCATGACAGCCCTGTCAGTCCTGGCCATCGTGACAGGTAGATTGCGTCAGGAAGGGCATCAAAGAACCTTTGGGTTGTCAGAAAATGTATATTGCGGCTCTTAAAGGCCTCGGTTGTATTCCAATTGGAGTAACTGATGTGACAGTAAATGTAATAAAACGGTGGTTCGAAATTCCTGGATTATGAGGAAAGCCATTGATCTCAACTAAATATTTTCCACCAGACAAAAAAAGTTCCAACGTGTGACTATGACAAGTGTGTCGGTCCTGAGACGTGTTGGACAAAACCCACTGAGTCAATTACAGCTATAAAAGCCTTTTGAAGAGGGTCATTTGAGTTCTCCATATGAATGTTAAAAACACCACTAATATATCTTTGTGAGATATGTGGGGAATATGGTCACCAGTGTAAGCTGAAGGAGAGGTCTTATTAAGAGCAATAAATTCATCAGGCTTAAGCCAGCTTTCACACAGGCCAATCATATCAAGTTTAGGATCTGTAATTAGTTCATTGACTATGATTGCCTTTGAAGCCAGGGATCAAACATTTAGCACTCCCATTTTTAGGTTAGACTTTTTTGTAATTGTAATCATTTTCAGTCCTTAGAGTATTTGTGGAGGGCTTTATTTTAATAAGAATACTTAGGTGAAGACCAGCTTGTTTAGCTTTATTCAACCTGTATCGAGGTATAGTCACAGTCTCAATGGAGAAAACTGAACTTACTTCACTGGCTATGATAGCGACAAACTCCACTAGGCTAACAGACTGGCTAATAGCCTGCAGCTTAACCTGCACCCTATTTCATAGTGAGGCTATTGGAGTTAGACTCCTGTTTATGTTGCTAGATAAAAGAGCACCACTCCAGCTAGGATGGAGTCCATCACCCTTCAACTGGTTTGTCTTGACTATTTTTGTCCCAAAAAGAGATCCTGTTATTTAAAAATATCCTGTTATTCAGCAAGCAATTGAGTTATGTGAGTCTGCTGTAGATCTCATCACTACCACTAACTGGAAGGGGGCCGGAGACAATTTCTCAATGCAAACACATCTTTTTGCAAGTTTACATACTGAAGCTATGTTCTGCTTACTAATCTCTGACTGATCCATTCTAACATTGTTGGTGCCAATGTGAATAACAATATCTCTATACTGATTAGCCTCCATGTCGGTAGCCCTGGGCCCAGGTAAAAACTGTATTGGTGGTTGAGAAGTGATTTCTAAATAAGTGGTTGTACTCTTACAGTATATCCCCCAGCAACAAAGTGAAGGTGCCCTTTATAAATTTAATCCCTGACCTGACAAGGTATATAACAGTATTCTGTCCTTGAGCAAGGCAGTTAACCCTAAATACTCCAAGAGTGCTCATTATGGCAGCAGCACACACATTCAAAGCAATTTGTTTAAATAAAAAACTTTTTTAAACCTGAATTTGAATGCTGCTATTATTATGTCCAAAACAATTCCAGTCAAAACAATGAATTATAAGAAAACCAAAGTTTATGCAACCTATAAAACTCCACTCCATAGTATGTATCCTACCTGGCAGATGCTTTGAGCCAGTGGAGGGCCAAGGAGGTATGCTATCCTAGAAATAAGCCAGCAATGAGTAAATTAATAAAATATTGGGATGAATACAATTACTATATCATATAATACAATATAGCCAGATGTCCTAATTACAATTTCTCTAATTACATTGCCTGACAATCTTATTAGTTTTGACCATAGCTACAGTGGGGAGAACAAGCACTTCAAATGTGAGAGATGGAATCTAAGACAAAAATCCATAATATCACATTGTATGATTTTTAAATAATTAATTTGCATTTTATTGCATGACATAAGTATTTGATCACCTACCAACCAGTACGAATTACAGCTCTCACAGACCTGTTAGTTTTCCTTTAAGTAGCCCTCCTGTTCTCCACTCATTACCTGTATTAACTGCACCTGTTTGAACTCATTACCTGTATAAAAGACACCTGTCCACACACTCAATCAAACAGACTCCAACCTTTCCACAATGGCCAAGACCAGAGAGCTTTGTAAGGACATCAGGGATAACATTGTAGACCTGGTCAAGGCTGGGATGGGCTACAGGACAATGGGAAAGCAGCTTGGTGAGAAGGCAACAACTATTGGCACAATTATTAGAAAATGGAAGAAGTTCAAGATGACGGTCAATCTCCCGCGGTCTGGGGCTCCATGCAAGATCTCACCTCATGGGGCATCAATGATCATGAGGAAGGTGAGGGATCAGCCCAGAACTACACGGCAGGACCTGGTCAATGACCTGAAGAGAGCTGGGACAACAGTCTCAATGAAAACCATTAGTAACACACTACGCCATCATAGATTTAAATCCTGCAGCGCACGCATGTCCAGGCCCATCTAAAGTAGAGCTTTATGGTCTAAACTCCACTCGCTGTGTTTGGAGGAAGAAGAAGGATGAGCACAACCCCAAGAACACTATCCCAACTGTGAAACGTGGAGGTGCAAACATCATTCTTTGCTGATGCTTTTCTGCAAAGGGGACAGGACGACTACACCGTATTGAGGGGAGGATGGATGGGGCCATGTATTACGAGATCTTGGCCAACAACCTCCTTCCCTCAGTAAGAGCATTCAAGATGGGTCGTGGCTGGGTCTTCCAGCATGACAACGACCCAAAACACACAGCCAGGGCAACTAAGGAGTGGCTCCGTAAGAAGC
Source organism: Umbra pygmaea (assembly GCA_016801145.1). Lineage (NCBI taxonomy): Eukaryota > Metazoa > Chordata > Actinopteri > Esociformes > Umbridae > Umbra > Umbra pygmaea. Next base: position 3,853 of record JACXGM010009662.1, on the reverse strand, counting down.
ATCTAAAGGTCCTGGAGTGGCCTAGCCAGTCTCCAGACCTGAACCCAATAGAAAATCTTTGGAGGGAGCTGAAAGTCCGTATTGGATTTTCACTGTACTTGCAATTAAATCTGCGTCTCCTCTACATGACAAATAAACCAAACCTAAACTTACATTGTTTACTTAGCTAAGGGGCTTGTTTGGCTTTGGTAAAGTAAAAGTTAAGTACAGCTAACGGATTGTTGCTTGTCTAGTTAGCGACTAGGGAGTAGAGATTACCTGTGAGTCTGCTTCGCCTCCCTGACATGTGCAACTACCAGATGAAATGTATGGATTTGTCCAAACTGTACATGTGCTAACATTACATAACGGTAGGGACACTAGTGTCCTTTAACTATCAACCCATTTCTGAACTGTCCTGTCTGGTGAAAATATTGCAGTCATTAATAAATATACATTTGCATTTTGTTTTGGCTAAAAATAGCATATTAAACTAATTTAAATCTGGCTTTAGATCAGAGCACAGTAATATTACAGTGTCATGATTGTGAGTGATAGTGCCTGGGCTTGGATGGGAATCTGAGTTACTTTGTTTGTTCACCTGTTTGAGGCATTTGACACTGTTGATTCTTTTGTTTTATTTAAAAAGTTGTCATCCTTGTGCATGGAACTCAGTGATTGAACTCAGGCAGTAGTAACATATGGGTGTGAATCTAAATCTGTTATAGTTCATAAAGGAGGATGTCAGGATTCAATTCTGGGACATTTATTGTTTAGCCCACTGTATATATAAATGACATTTGTAACACGGTAAGGATTTGCAATTTTCACTTTGATTCAAATGATTCAGTTTTGTATACAGCTGCTCCATCTCAATTTTTGCACTTGCAGTCTGATTTCCAAATGCTTTGGAATTTTGCCTGTTTTTAAATGCAAGCAAAACAAAGTATATGTCTTTTGATAGAACCAAGAACATTGTTTCAGATAAACTCAAAATTACTACCCTGGACAATTCAATGTTAGAATGCGCCTCCTCATAGAAATATCTTGTATTCTGGTGGGATGGTATTAATGTTTAAATCAAATATTACTGAGTTAGTTAAAATGTTAAACATCAGCATTGCTTTCCTTATACGTAGTGACGGAAACTAGCTTGTCTGTCACTTCAAAATCGAATGGCTTTTGTCCAGAATCCGGTAATATACTTTAAATGCATGCTTCAGATTGTCTCTTGAAAATGTTGGACTCTGTCTATCATGCAGGATTGCATTTATTTACTGGCGCAGGCTTCCGTACACACCATTGTCTTTTATATACTTCTGTTGGATAGGATTATTTGTCATCCAGAAGGACCAGCCACTGGTTGATATTTGTCTATAAGGCAGTCCTAATTCTATATTGTTACATGCTTTAATTATTGTTGTAATACATGGTGCCACTGTAAATGAGACCTCAGTTTCAGTTTGCTTTGTATACATAAAATGAATAGCTCTGGTACATTTAAATTATGGATGTATTGATTAGGTCCTAAAAATGTACCACCAGAATATTCAGTTCTGTAGATCATGTTTAAAAAAATGTATTCTATAAGAATGATATTCATAATACATGAAAACATACGACTTTGGAAATACCTTGTCTGTTTTGTGTATGAGTGTGTTGTTTGTGTATCACAGATGGCTCAGTGTAGCAGTGCTCTGGATAACCTGCAAGAGTCACTGCCGGACCTCAGTGCCCCTAGAGCTACCACGGGGGACCCGTTTGTTCTGCTGGTACTGATGGAGCAGAACCAGGCTGCGCTAGATCGAGAGCAGCGAACCCTGGCCTCCCTGGAGATCCAGCTGTCCCAGCTCCTGGGTGTACACAATCCTCAGGAAGCAAGAAGCCCCCTTCCAGTCTGCCAAGGGCTGAGGGATATGCTGGAGCGCCTGGTGAGGTAAAAATGACACAGTGCTCCTTTTGAAATACCAACGAATGACTCAATGACAGTTATTAGCTGCTCTTTCAAAACTCACCATTCACTTTGTACAGCAATTACACACTCACATGTTCACTCGCATGGACACACACAACTACGCACACACAACCACACACACACCGAAAACAAGGAGGCTCAATGGTTGTTTTGCGTTTTCTAAAATGTTCCTGACATTAAGGAGATGTAATTCCAAATGTGTTATGATAATTTTTTGAAGGTTTTCGCTAACAAGTCAAACATTTTAAAAAACACTCAGAGATTCGCATGTTTTTTTATAAAAATTGAGCGAGGTTGCATTAAATAGATTTAAATATATATACACGTTATTACCATTGTTGCAAATGTATATCACTGTTGGAAATGACAGATTTATAATGAATTATTTCCATACAATGGCAAGGCCAGATTTTCAGCAGCCTTTAATTCAGTGTCCCGATGAATCATTTGGACTATAATTTCTGGTCAGTTTAATATCACCTTGGTACATGAAGATATCAACTTCTATCAAACCACATGTCATTTCCTGGGTGTTTTAAAGTTTTTTGACCAACAGTGTAAAACATAACCCCGTCTTTCCAATGTCAGAAGTGTCACGCTCCACAGCGTTAGGCCATTTAGTAGCTACCCCTGTCTGACACAGCATGAGCATTTATGGACTTCCTCTATGACATTATCCATCTAGTAATTTCAGTTGTTTTCAATAACCCCATCAGTCAGTATTTATACATACATTTATATATTTGTACATCCACCTACCTGTTTGCTGTGGTGCTCGTTGTTCTCACGTAACTTGTAGTACTGGAATTAGCTTTGACTGTGTGCTTCTTAATACTGTGAGGACAAAATTGTGCCCACAGCCTGAGAGAGCGAAGTGTGCAGGTCCACACCCTGGTGCTGACTGAGGAGCAGGAGCGGGTCCACGAGCAGATCAGGGACGTGAAACAGCAACTAAATGTCCTGCTGTCCACGCTGGAGGCCCATCCCAGCCCACACAAACTAAAGGTTAGCTAACATACTGTTTAAATTAGAAGCCAGATAGTGGGGGTCTGCCTAGTGGGCTAAGTCGCTGCATTGCAGGACAGTCTACGTCATGATAGTCAGTGGTACGAGCCTGACTATGGCTTCTCCGGCTTTCCTGGACCTCCAGCAAAAGTCAGATTATCTATCCTGCCATGTCACACTCCAGCAACTCCTTGTGTATAGATCGGGCACCTGTATCTTCAATCACGGAAGTATAGTCGGTGAACGTAACCATCCTGTACATGATCTGACTGTGCAAAAATAATCGGTTGGCAGTGGTTGGATGAACCGTGTGCGCGCCCTTTACCATCACGCATCTGTCGAAGGGGAGTTGCGGAGGTGCCGACATGGTAGGGTTTGTAAATAGTTGTCAGCTGTGCCCTAATTGTTGAGTTGAAATATTTATTGTTTGTGTGAATGGAGTCTTCTTCCACTGATACCTGCCTCATTCCAACTATCGTCAACAAATCTTTTCAGGAAATTTACATGCAAATGTTTAGTTGACAACCACAGGTCCCGTATGGCTCATTTGATTAATCTGCTGTTTAGCGAACAACACTTTTTATGGACACAGCTTATTATGGACCATCGTTTCTCTTTCTGTGAAGGAGCTCAGTGCGGAGCTGGGTTCCCTGAGGGACAGGTTACAGTGCATCAAGGAGAGTATCTGGAGAAGGAACCCTGCTGTTCTACCTCTGGAGGTGGAGACACTGCTGCAGGAAGTCACTGGCTCTCTGCAGGACATGGAGGAGAAGGTAACTTGGATCATGGGTGCTACAGAGCCTCCAGATACCGATCCCCTAGGTACAGGTCCCCTAGGTACAGGTCCCCTAGGTACAGGTCCCCTAGGTACAGGTCCCCTAGGTACAGGTCCCC
>JACXGM010009661.1:0-27243 GCA_016801145.1 Umbra pygmaea | reverse complement strand
ATTAAAAGCAAACATCACTATACATATATTATATATATTTCTTAGTTGTGTACTTACATTATCCCAAATGTTTCCACTAACTTTTAAATCCAGAGAAATTTGTAAAATAATTCGAAGACACGGGACGTTTCATTGTGTCGCCCGTAAATGGCGTCATTTAACATGTGACTGCTCTAGTTGTTATAAGATCCAGGGAGCCGCCAAACATAACGTGAATAAAGTTATAATTTTTTAACAATATATTACTTTGTCAGTGAACATTTTTTTCTGCCGGAGATGCTAGATTGGAAGGTTGTCATTGACGACGAAAACAAAACCCATGATCCCACGCAACCTCCCGACGTCATCCAAGAACATCTTTTGCTATTGTTTTGATTGAGAGCCCCCTGGCGGCCAAAAATTACATATTGCACGTTTAACCAGTTAGGTTAACATTAAATTCAAACTTACATCAACAAACAGGGAAATGTTACAAAACGGAGGAAGAGCAGTTATGGTTAAATGACTTGCTCAGAGACAGAACAACAGAGCTTTCCTCTTAGAGGATTATTATTAGTAACCTTTATTAATACACAAAAAAAACAAGCTGAGACCAGATTCTCATTAACAGTTGTGCCCTGTCATACACCAATATTAAAACACCAACCAAAAACTAAAACCGAATTAAACTAAAAGATATATTTTAATAATGAAAATTGTTTAAAAATATGTTTATTATATTTGATAAAGATTGACAGTAAGGCAAACATAGGTCAAACATATCTATCATGATTTTGGGTGTTGGTGTAGAGAGAGAGACCGGAGGCAGATTTTTGTATATGATGGTAGGTTTATCGGTACAGTCAGGAATTACGTGCAGGTTTACATGTCCAGAGTCCAACAGCATAACGTTCTGGTTGCAGGGTACAAACTACACGAGTGCACAACGATACGCTATATAGCCTAAGGCTTTTAACAGTAGCACAGACACTGAATGGCTAATAGTCTAGAGCGTACGCATATACTTCCAAATGTAGGCGACACACTTCTCACAACTGACTGTCAGGATGTTGTTAGTTAAACACACACATAAATCTGTAGCACGTACCTTATCCAATAATCCTGATCAAGCTCAGGAAAGTGAGCTTAATTATAAAGCACCCTACTACAATGTGACTTTCTTTCAAACAATGATCCACACCTCTCCCTGGTTGCAGGGTTGCTTATATGTAGTACTCTGATCTCACTAACTGGACACGGCTGTTCGCAATCCTCAATCAAACCCATCTACACAATACCAGCTCTCTCCAACCTACACTTCATTTCCCAGCAACCCTGACCAGGAAGAGGCGTGACTGACCCCTAAGGGGGCATACTTCAAAATAAAGGAAACAACAGAAACACCATGCCTATTGCACTGAAATGGAAAACAGAATATATATATATATATATATATATATATATATATATATATATATATATATATATATATATATATATATATGAATACAGAAGGGAAGAACTAAACAATATGTATAAACCAAACATCATAAAGGAGTCCATGTCTCAGTTCAATTCTCTGTTAACGCCAGCCCTCCCTGGGCTGGGCGTGACAATATCTATAAGTATATCCCCCATACCCCCCCGCTGAACAGAATTTTCCCCCCACCAAAACCCCACCTGCCCCACACCCACATAGAATCCCCCCAGTCATACACAACCCAACATAAACTAAAACCATAAATGGATAAAAATTTAAAACACACACAAACAAACCAGGCCAAGAACAAAACAGATATTAAAGAACGAAAAGTTTAAGTAAACACATTATTTAAAAATGTTACCTGGTTTAACATCTCCTTGGAGCTAATCAGGGTGTCTCTGGAGGCCCTCAAAATAGAAAATAAAAGGCTGCCACCTGTTTAAATGTCCTGGTGGAAAAACATAACATCAGCCATTGAGAAACTGAGGGGGGCTGGGAAGACTTCCAATGGAGTAGAAGTCTACATCAAGCCAATAGTGTAGTTAAGGCTACAGTGTCTGCATGTTTGGGGTCGAAGGAGAGCAAGTCTTCCGCAACACCAAAAACAGCTATCAGGGGAGTCACAGTTGCCCCTCAGCTTAGGGCATAGAAAAAAACATGATTTAGTTGACACAGGGAGGCACAACATTTGTCACAAACATCAATCACAGTAGGGTAAATTATAGACACTCTGGACTTGGAGAAGTGAACTCTATGAAACTGCATAAATCCCAGATTCAAAAATATTCTGGGAACACTCAAATCACACACTGGGTCTCAATGACCGAAACATATTAATAAAGATCAACATTTTTACTGTACATTTTGTAATTAATTTAGAGCAGAATGATGTAACAACAGTCAATGGAAACTAAAATTATCAACTGATGATAGTTGGTCAGAAACACGCACACCAGTAGTTTACTGGAGGTCATTTTAGAGCTTTGGCAGTGCTCCTCCTGTTCTTCGTCACACAAAAGAGCAGATACCAGTCCTGCTGCTGTGTTGATGCCCTTCTACGGCCCTGTCCAGGTCGCTTTGTGTAACGGCTCATCTCCTGGCATCTCCTCTATTCTCTTGAGACTGTACTGGGAGACACAGCAAACCTTCTTGCGACAGCACATATGGATGTGCCATCTTGGAGGAGCTGGACTAACGATGCAAATTGAACCGGCTGCAGGCACCGCGTCATTCTACCAGTAGTGCAGCCACGGTTGGTGGATCTTAATTGGGGACGCCGGGCTCGCATTACCTTTGGGATTGGAGTGAATGGATCTTTATTGGGGACGTTGGGTTCGCATTACCGTTTGGACTGGGAGAAACGGAATGGTATCACACAATGTATTTGGCGCTACACACCATTGTATTCACTCCGGTCCTGAAACACACATATAAATATACTGTATATATATTAGAAGTCCCCCCTTTAAAGTTATATTGACAGAAAATGACCTTATATTATATTAAATATTAAAAACTGTCTTTCAAGCCAATACTGGTTAAACAAAGTTTGGGTACTCTCAATGTTACATTGATTAGTAGCTGGGATCCTGCATGGTGTCTAAATATTTAAGATTTTTGGTGGAGCATGTGAATACTGTATGTACCTTCAGAAGTGTTTCACATTCTACCCCTGCTCTACTATGTTTACAAGATGTACTGTACTTATTGCACATTGGTTTTCTTTACTCAAACATGTTCTGAGAGCAGAGAGAGTAGTATCATTGTTTAAATTGAATACCCAATCAAAATGGAGAAGAGGAATTTCGGGAACATTTCAGTTTTAGTTTTGTGCTTGTTGACTGCCCTCAATTCAGACTGGGAGTCCTAACCTTAATCCTAATCTTAACCTAACCCTAACCTTAACCCAACCCTAAAATAAACAGTTCATTTGTTTAAATGATAACATTTAATGTAATTCACCAGCCACTGTTATCCATGGTGACTTAAACATTTAAGATGAATGCTAAAATGTAAAATGTTCCCATTGCAAGCTTGGGATTTGATCTGACAACCTTATTGTTACTAGTCATATACCATAACCACAAGGCTAACTGCTGGCTTCCTGCAGACTCCTGGGTCATCCACTCCAGTATAGGATGTTCTTAAATTCCCAACTCCTATTTTCCTCCTCCGTTTTCATTGGTTTTCAAATGAACTAATGTTAACCTTTCTACTCTCAGAACATGTTTGAGTAAAGAAAACAGGAAGTCTCTACCACAAAAACATAGCTAGCAGTATTTATTTTATTTATTATTATTATATTATTTATTATAACTGATCATCTGACACAGGGTTGCAAGCCTCCTCGGCCTCTGGGCAGAACTTAGGAGAGGTTCTCATAAAATGATTTACTTTTTAGTACTGTTCATCGGACATTATACTTGTAGTGTGTAGTGCGACCCTACGTACATCACATGAATTACGTTTTGAGACAAACAATTTCTCTGAGATATACGGTTGGTGTAGTAATGTAAAATGGTATTACGTTCTCATTGTGGTTGGCTCTTTGGTGACATGTCAAGGTTTATGGAAACCAGTTAAAATTTCTGTGATTATTTTGGTTGTAAACTATGTATGAACAGCTTAGTCATTTCCATGTGAAAGGTACTCAGCAAGGAAGAATAAAAGGACAGAAAGCATGCAGCATTGCTTGAATAATGCAGGTGTGGAATTTCAGCGAGCGAGTGCCCTGGGCAGTACTGGAGAGATTTGGGATGGATCGCTTATCTTTTATTAAATATGTGGCTAGCGTGGAAGGGTGGCTATAGTACTGACACAACTCTGCTTCCCCCTTCCTGCGCTTGGGGATAATTTACCCCACCTCCCTCTCACAAATCCATAGCTACACCATCTTCATCCTATGGACAGGGCCCCAGTCAACCTTTACCAACCAAATTGACTTTGGGCAGGGGGAATACAGACCAGTTAGCCCTGGCAGTGGAGACTCTGTGGTCCCATCCCAAATTGGTGGACGTGTGGCCGAGAAGGAATTAACCATAGAAATCTAACTTTTATGCCTAAACTTCACCTATGGTAGCCATAACGCTTAACCCCAAACATAACTGGTAATGACTGAACCTGGTTCTCTGTTGCCAAAAACAGTTTTGGGATTTTCTTTCTATTTTTGAGGTAGAAATTAAAATACAAAACTCATCAATTTGGTGAAAGCCTACATTCCATCAATTGGAAAAATATTTTCATGATGAATCAGAATTTCATGCAATAATGCATCATTGCTATATACTGGCCACTGGAGATGGGGAATAACAAACCCATTTCCCGTGACCAAAATGTATAGCAATGATGCTTTACGGTCTAATTTCACAGCAAATCAGGAATGTTTTGTGCATACTGTAGCCGCAAACATGTCTAGAACATGGTACATCCATCTATATTGCCATGACAAAGTATATGTTTCCTAAACATTTCCTGAAAGTATACTGAGCAACTTTGGATTAATGACACAAAGCAGTTGTCTCCTGCCATCCCGCGTCTTCCGGCTTGCAGAATTCCATTTGTATTGCCATAGCAACCTGTTTTCCACAGATTTAAGCTACAGTAAAATCTTTACCACATCCAACATGAAGTAATTTTACATGCTTTTTATGACTACTTCACATGCTGAAAATGACTTTGTTATTATTGTGTGTTGTACAGACATTTTCTCTTAACCTATCCACTTGTATGAATTAATTAACCTCACAAGTCATCCTATGTAGTGAAATTGTGGCAGGTTATCTACAGTAGTTGGCTTGAGTCTAAACAGATTTTATTCAACTAAGTTCACTTTATGTCTAACTTGTGATTACAAAATGAATTTGCTGTATTTTAATTATTATAATAGCATTTCGATGTATTTAACCTATAAGTAACCATCCCTTTTTGTGCCATCCTAATGTGTGCATAATCAGCTAGCTAGCATGACTAAATGTGGTAGCTTAAAATCCATTGAACAAAAATATAAATGCAACACTTATTTTTGCCCCGATATATCATGAGCTGAACTCAAAGATCTAAGACTTTTTCTACATACACAAAAGGCCTATTTCTCTCAAATATTGTTCACAAATCTGTCTGTGTTAGTGAGCACTTCTCGTTTGCCGAGATAATCCATCCAGCTCACAGGTGTGGCATATCAAGATGCTGATTAGACAGCATGATTATGGAACAGGTGTGCCTTAGGCTGGCCACAATAAAAGGCCACTCTAAAATGTGCAGTTTAATCACACAGCACAATGCCACAGATGTCGCAAGTTTTGAGAGAGCGGAACTGACAACTCCCACGCAGTGATTTAAAGCCACAACAGGTGGATTCAGCACCAAGGCCAGCTCCACAGGCCACTGAATTGTTTGTGATTCATTAGATTTTTAAGTTCAGCTCATGATGAATGGGGGCAAAAACAAAAGTGTTGCGTTTATATTTTTGTTCAGTGTAGTTGTGGTTTGTGAGAACAAACTTCAAAATGGTTAGGCTACTATAAAAATTGCATGACTGCAACAGAAGGGAAAGATTGAGCCCTGGCAGTATTGGGCTTTTGAATTATTTTGTCTGGAAGCAGATTTTGAGTGATTAAACAAGTATAAATGCTGTATATAGATACAGTACCAGTCAAAAGTTTGAACACACCTGCTCATTTATTATGACAATTTTCTACTTGTATCATAGTGAACACATCAATACTAATGTATGCAAAGCTGTCATAATGGCAAAGGGTGGATACTTTATATTATATTATATATTTAAAAATGATTTAACACTTTTTTATTTATTACATAATTCCATATGTCCCTGCAATGAATAGCTATATCTAAACTTTTAAATTGTACTGTACCATATTTATCCCCTCACAATTTGTTATATCCACTACCGTTAAGCCTTGTTTGTCGGCAACCCCTCAAAACGTGCAGGATGGACAAACATTGATCACGTGCTTCCTCCAAGCATGTGTTGCCGGGATTGCAAATTCATTTTGGCCCTACATTAAATTTGTTTGACACCGGTATTTTAGCCGATATGCAATAGTGTCTACTCACCCTCCAACATTACTACAAACTGCACCAGGTCTCTCATCCAGGACCGACACTTCTTAGATTCAGAGGTGAGCCAGCAGAACTCACAGCACCTGCTGTCCTCCAGGTTTTAAGGCACCCTTGGCTGTTTTCTCAGGCTTTATTGAGCAGAAACGATTGGCTGTGAAGAGGACTACCAGAGGTTGATAAAGATGTGGAGAGAAGTGATACTTAATCTGCAGTGCATTGGATTTCAAATTAGGGCTGTGTGTTGTGTGCTGTGCTGTGTTACCATTAGAATGAACAATAGTCATCTCCTGTCACCTCACCTCTAAGTGAATATCAGTACTGACTTTATACTGCTGTCATCCTGGAAGCATTTAGTTATGGAGTGATGGATGATATAATATCTGTCATCATATCCATCCATTTAGCCACTGTAGCATTTTCATTTTCTGTGGTTCTCGGTCTTATAAATATCGTAGCTTACTACAAGGGAAGTTATTTTAATGTGTATAACGTCTTCCTGTGTTGCACACTTTCGTGGACACATTAGAGAGTAACTTGTTCTTGACCTATTGTGTCTGATGTGGCAAACTCTAGCATAGGTCAAAAATACAGTCCAAAATAAAGGTCCTATGTCCTGGACCAGGCTGTTTTCATGGTGATTCTTTAAAAAGTCATACTAAACAAGATACTTGTACGTGTACATTTCCGGAACCATGGAAGCCTCAGACTGTTACAAAATGTAATAAAGGTCAGTTTACCTTAACCTTACCCTAACCTTAACCTCACCTTACCCTAACCTTAACCTCGGTAATGTAGCATGTTACGCCCTAACTAAACGTTCAGCAAGTACTTTAAATTTAATCTCATTGGTCTGATCTTGGAACGGTTCCGGTAGAACGGTAACTTAATACGTACAAAAGATCACATTGGAATGGCCGTATCCGTAAGCCTTTCTACGTAATGCAGTGATATTTCCATTACGTAGACAGAAAAGAAGGGCCCAGACCCCAGCCGAGCCTGTGCACGAATCCCCGTTGCCAGTGGCACTTGATTGCTACCAGAGCTCAGAGCACTATACCAACCCTGGCACTGGCCTTCAGTTTTTATATCGTTAGAATACAGCCTTGATTATATTTCCTTAGACACCCCTATGATGAAAGTCTGCAAGAATGCCATTGACTGTGTGACTGTGTTGGTTCCTTTACTGTCCCAAACATGGATCCCACTAGGGACCCTCTGAATACATCACTAAACATGCACCGTTACCATGGCCACACATGCCATACTGTAGCTTTAGTGAAGCATGGGGGGGCAACTCCTTCCAGGTCTTGGACCAAGTGATGTCACCCAATTGAAATTCTACTAGCGTGTACCACAAACTGGCCGCTTCACATTGGTTACAACTGGCAAACAAAACGATTTTGTGAAATTAAGTCCTTATTGCCTTATTGCCTTATTCTCTGGGCATGTTGGGGTCCACTTCATTGATTGTCACACAGGACTTCACGAGGTGATTAATCTAAATTTGAACGCCCTTTTTGGGAAGCTGTAGCAGGCAAGTGTTAGCAAAGTGCTCTGCCCCTGGTGCTTATTAACCCCGAACCCCAATGGCCAGGAGAGCTGAGCCCACTGGCTCACAGTTGTACCAGTCTCTTTGGCTTCACACTGGAATACAAATGAGGCAAATCATTTACCAACCAGAGAACCTTTTTGCTTGCGGCATGATTCAATGGTCAAGCCAAGTAGATTAGGCTACAGGTGTCCAATTTAAAAGAAATTCAACACGTGGCATGGAGCCATTTTTTTCAAAGTTTTTTTCAAACCTGATTTCTGAAAATTAGCAGTGATTGTAAAATGCATAAACATTGTCATTAGTTGAAACAGCTGAAAAGTCAGAAGGTCCACCTGTCTGACCAACTTACCTTGGTTCTTCCATTTACCATATTTATACACTATCCAGCCAATCAGTGGCATTCATATTGATTGCTAGGGAAAAGTCAAGGTTGTGGAAGCTATTTGTGAGTCAATTGTTTGTTCAACCGTCAACCGTACTCACCTGGAATGTAATTACAACCCATCCAAAAACACCTAAATGAGAGTCAATCCTGACCATAATTTGTAAAAATAGAAACATGTAAAAATCATTCAAAGGCAGCAGCATTTTTACATTGGGTGTAAGATATTTTATAGGTCATTTATTTCCTTATAAATTTAGTTTGATGATCAAGCTGGTAAAACACAATGTGATTTTTGCAAGTGTACAGTATCTGTATACCTTATACCCGGACTATAAAAGCATTTATTGTGGTGAAACAAAAAAGGGAGCTCAAAGATGCTCTGGTCCAATATACATATATGGCAAAAGGTAAGAGACCAGTGCAAAATCAGCAGAGTCTCTGGTTTTCTGTTGACAGGAAGGTGTCCCAAATCCCCCGCCCCAAACATATAGTAATTCTGAGCATTTATTTGCAGAAAATGACAACTGGTCAAAAAATAAAAATTATGAAGTGTAGCCAGACCCTCGATTAATGCATAAAACTATGTTGATATTCATTTTTAAACAACACAATACAAATGTATTAACATATTAAGACTTCAGAAATCAATATTTGGTGGAATAATAATAATTGCGTCTTGGCATACTCGATAACAGTCTTTCATATTGATTTTGGGTGACTTAAGCAGTTAGCCTTTGTTTGTGACCATTTATCTTAATCTTGATCACATTCCAGAGGTTTTCTGGAATAATAATATTAATTATTATTATTATTACACATAATTTGACTTGGTATACCATTGTTGCTTCTGTAGACCTATTCTTGGGTCAGAATAGACAAACTAGGGTCAGATAGACAAACTCAACACAAAGTTGGCATTTATATGAAATGGATAGTAAGCATATTAGAAGTAGCTTTACTAACAGAAATTATTTTATGACAATTACTTTTTCCCCCTATTGTCATATAGTTTCAGTGTCCAATGGTAATTTATGTTACTCTGATAAACATAAAGTCTATTTTAATTTATACAACAACAACACAAACTGCAGTGCCAGTAAATTGCGCTTCAGGAGGTCAGTGTTGGCAGGGTTCAAAGTTGAAAATATTTGTAGAATATTACCCTAACCTTAAACTCAATAAATATGTATGCCTGAACTAAACATTATACAATTACTTTAAATTATAACCGATTGTAGTAGAACAGCGATTCAATATGTATGAAAGTTCACATTTGAATGGCCATATATAAGTTAAACTATCATGTAATGCGGCAAAATGTCTATTATCTACTATATACCTCACTAAACTAATTTGAAAACATGAATTATGTTATATGCCAACATATTTAGTTTTTTTTAAAGTTTCAGCTGCACGTTTTGTTGTTAGGCTTTATTTTCCCTTCTATACGTTGCACCTGCACGTTTCATTTCGCCGGTTCATGCGACAACATTCCTCACATTCCATAGTGTTCAAAATTATATTGTAACGTTCACAGTTAACGTTAGCAATGTGATTCCTGAGGTTAAGGTTAGGGATAACATTACGAAAACAATAGGCATATCATGTGCAATCACGTTGGAATGGAGAACACAACACACAAAGCTTCCTTCTGGATTTGAACTCGCAAACTCCGAGATGAAAGTTGCAGATTTATAAGCCCATCCACCATCCCCGACCTCCACGCTACCCTACAAATGTCATTGACCCTCATGTTCACATTTAACATATTTCAGTTTTGCAAAATTTTTCCCTCAGAATGTAATTGTACAGCATTTTGGTTCCACTTGTGGTGTTGAAATTGCTCTATAAATAAAGTATAGTTGAGTAATTCAACGCGATTTAGGGCTGGTTTACCCACATGTTGCCATGAGAACAGGTAGACTCTCCCAGCATTGAGCTCAGAGCATTTATGCACTTAGGGTATAGACCCCTCGCTAGGTTAGGAGCAAACACCTGCCCCATAGCAAATGAGTGGCACACCCAGCGCAAAACATTTTTAACGCTGGTCATGGACAAGACCCCTTAGTGTAGTTAGTCTCTGTGGGACAGACAGCCAGTTGCTAAGGGCCACGGCATGGAGAATGAAAGAGTTCAGGTGTTGGTAAAGATTGACCTGTATATTCACCTGCTGAGAAACCTATTCTGGAACAATGGTTGATGATCAGGGTCAGCAAAGTTCTTCACTGAACACTTTCCTACCTGCATGTGGGACATCTATGGACTGTTAGGTGTCAGTTTATGACCCTTTCTGTTGACAGTACAACGCTTTTTTAGTTAACAGCTACTGCAGAGTGGGCAGGGGTACTTCGGCTGATTTGCCACCCTGGTGAATGATGTGATGTTTTCTTTCTACCGGAGATTCTGACTGAAAATATTCACCAGGAAGGGTTCAGCTGAATTAATAGCTGAGCTTTTAATCTCAAGTGGTAGAATTTGGGTGATGTTAATATTTCCTAAAGTCAACCACCACTACAGTTTTGTATGTTTTTAGTTGATTTTGACTGCACCAAGTCAGCAGCCATCAGCCTCTATGAACTTTTGCAGTTTGATGCACTGTACACTGTAACAAGTGTATTTCAGTAGTAGTTGAAGTAAAGTAATGATTTGAATGAGTCCCATTCAGATTTCCGCTTTAGTGATGGCAGTCTACTTTTGTGGATCATATCAACTTGAAATGACACTTTATTCCCTTAACTTGCTATTCGCCTTCCAGCTAAAGTGGTTTAATTACGCTTCATGCATCAACATTTCCCAGAATGCTTTGTTGCAAGTTGATTTTCATAATAGTTTGTTGTAATATATTTTCTGCATTTTGCATTCATGAATTGATTATGTTTTATTATTAAACTACTAAATACTAATCATCTTATATTTTCAAACCTTATGCAAAAGGATAAGTGTTCTTTACTCCAAAAATTACTGAGATGAGTGCTCTTGTCAATGTAGTTTAGCTAGTCTTGTTCAGTCTGTAAGTATTCCACCATTGCAGTTATTTTGAATGCATGTTGTGGGTAATGGCATACCGGTACGTATTACAACTGTTTGATATCCTTTCAGTTGGATTCCAATTTGTAACAAAAAATCTGTCACATTTATTTAAGAAAGCATGCTGGGATATACATTATGCAAATCTGACAAATTGACACAAATATTTTTTTTATTTCAACCATACTATTACAGTAGGTTGTAAAGGAGCAGTACTTTACTTTTGAATTAAGAAAATAATTGAGTTGGAAAATTTTAAAACTCTGAGTTGACCTTAATTTTAAGTTGGATTGATGCAAACCATTGCTTTAAACTCAATCAAATGATTAGGTCCATTAGCGATTGTGTTAATCAAAGTTGTTAATATTATTTGAAAAACAAATCTATTGAGTGTTAGTTACCAATTGAAGTAATTCAATTAAGATGCGGAGTAAAAACGTGCACGTGCGACGTAAATAGGTGGACGAATATAGCTTAATAACAAAATGTGCAGCTGAGACGTAAAACACCCTAGATATGTTAGAATACAACGTCATTCATGTTATCAAAATAGTTTCCTGAGAATGTAATTTGGGAGAACTTCTGAAATATATGCATAACTTTTTTTCTGTTTTTTTCAGTGTTTACAGTTCAATCGTTGGTAAGTAGTCCATAGATGTTGAGTGCACATATGGAGTTGTTTAAGATCCGGATAGAAAAATTGTTTCTGAATTTTTTGGTAAAAAATGGGGAGATGTGAAATAGAGGTGGTTCCACATCGGGGTGCCTGAGATGTGATATAGAGGTGGTTCCACATCGGGGTGCCTGAGATGTGAAATAGAGGTGGTTCCACATCGGGGTGCCTGAGATGTGATATAGAGGTGGTTCCACATCGTAGTGCCTGAGATGTGAAATAGAGGTGGTTCCACATCGGGGTGCCTGAGATGTGATATAGAGGTGGTTCCACATCGTAGTGCCTGAGATGTGATAGGCAGGAGACCAAAACACAGTGCTAGTGTAGGGATTTAAAGTTTGATAATTACCTGAAGGTATAGAGAGGCAGCTTCCTTTGCTACTTCATTACCAACCACCATCTATTTTTGTTTATCACATTCTCTATCTCACACTATGTTGCCTCATCACACAATATAATGCATCTTTGTTTCACCCCCCCCTTCTAAAAATGTTTAAAATAAAGATGTTTATAGGAAATAGTAATGTTTTTATGTGTCCTGTTTTCTCCAATCCTACCCACATCCTTAGTGTATTGTCAGTATTGCTGTTCATTGGTGGAGTGATCATATACAGTCATCTGAAATGGTGAAATGGAATAATTCAGTGCGCAGAGCCGGGCTTTGCATTCAGGTTTGTAGGTGTGTTGACAGTATAAGGGTTTGTAACCGTTTCTCACAAATATAAATGTTAATAAGTCACCAAGGCAGAAGGCAGATACATTTTTCACCTCCGCTCTTCTACGGGATGGGGGGGTGGAGAAATGAGGGAGGGTGGAAGAGTGGTGGATGAAACATTCTCCTGTGCTTCTGCTACTCGACTGAGAGCCACTAGTGAGAAAGTGCCCCTCTCTCGCAGAACCTTCAGGACGGTAATTGAATTTGGTTGAATCCAATAGGGGAAAATAGACAAGGAGGTAGGTGGATGAGAAAAACAATTGGACAACTGTCAACAGTACATTCTGGGGAGCTTCCACCTTTCGGAAAAGCTGCTAATTGAACAGTTATGGACCATCAGTGAGTAGCTTGTTTTCTGTCATTATGTATCACTTCAACAGGGGGCAGTAAGCCTCGCTACACTACAACACAGAGCTCATGTAAATTCTCAGTCCCCCTCCCACTCGCTGTGCTGGAAAGGTAGCTATCACTTGACCTTCTCCTCTCATTATTGGGAAAAACAGGCTGTCTGAAGTAGCACAAGGTTGACAGTCACATATTAACCGGTAACCACTTGAAACGACTGATTTTGAGAATGATGCTGGTAAATATTTTATACAAAGATGGGTAGCACTTCATTTTACTGCGCATCATTTCCCAGTTGTTTACTTTAAGTAATAGAAAAAGCGTAGTAAATGGCCATTACACAGTAGTAACCTAGCAATAGCTTTGAACATCATATTCATACCAGTAATTAAGCAGCACTATCTGTGTCTCTCACCCGTCACCGCCTCTGTAGAATTTTACTAAAACCACAGATATGCTAGTGATCTTGTAGTTCCAGGAATGTATTCTAGTGATGTTATGAATTCTGTCATATGTGTAATCCCATAATCCTTGTTTATTCTGCTTTCCATATACTCTCATCTGTTATCCGGCTGCTGCAATACCAGTAGCAGATGACTTGTTAGCTCATCAGTTTAATACACTGAGGTAAACAAATGTCTTGATTGTTATGCAGCATTATTGTTCAATCTCACACACCGTAATTACCTCCTCACACATTGAACACAATGTATCTTCGCCTTCCGAATTGCAAAAACATGCATTTGCATGCTACAAGCTGGCGTCCAATCACAGCTGTCAGTATAATCAAGCTGGTGATCCCATAGGCAAATTTGTCTATTCAATCATTGTTCTCTATTTGTGAAAGAGGGGCCACAACCAGAGTTTTTTCTGTGCTAATGTTTGCAGCAACACAAGAGAGAACACCAATTAAAATGATAAGATTTGAGTTGCTGCTTTCGTTTCAGTGAGGTGAGGGGGCAACGGTTGAAGCATTATTAGCCAGCTAGCACCTACTGCTACAATGGTCCATTCATAGCTGGTATGGTCATCTTTGGCTGCAGTCCAATTGGAATTGCCATGTTTACCACTGTCTTCACTAGCCTAATGTAGTTTACCGGGGATCCTCCAGCAGCATCTGTGTAGCCCCTTTGTGGGGTACTAAATATCAGTGTAAAGTTTTAAAACATTGGAAGCTAGCACGTCAAGCTATCTTGTCAATTTCATTGACAGCTGTTAAATGGGGGAGCTTGCCGTTGTGCTGAACTTTTACCTCAGTTGATGCTAGACTACACAACCACCTCACATCTAGAGTGGATGTTATACTGTGACATTCAGAGTAGGGATGCTCTCTATGGGATCATTTTCTCATTGGCCTGTTATGTAAGATGTACTTTATGATTACAAATTAGAGATGTTTTATTGTTGCATGAAATTAAGCAGTCATGACATTTTAATCACATTTTCCAAAATAAAATAACTTAAAAACAGTAGGCAGTTCTGCACACACCTCCAAAATGGTTTCAACATCCCAACATTGCACTGTGTACTTTGATCAATAGGATTGTTCAACTCCAAAAAGTCCCATTGCAAAAGGCCAACCGCAATCACTTTGTAGCCTATTTGAATCGATGTATCTATAATGTAAAGATGGGTCATCTAAAATTGACGTGTCTGACTTGCCAATCAGTAACTTAAAACTATAAAGCTTATTGTTGAAAACCTTGCATGTTCATTAAAACAATGGCACCAAATCGAAAAACAAGACACACAAGAAAAACTGCTGCTTGCCTACACACATGCCTAAAGAAATAGTTTGGAACAGTTTTCTGAGAGGTCCTTTAATTGTAAGAAAAAATAAAAACATTGAATGCAGTACATGTTGAAGACATGGCAATTTATGTTTGATGGCTAATAAAAATTATGGTAGTGGTAATATCTGCAGTAGTGATGGTAGTGACTGGTTACAGTTAAAAATGACAAATACAAGAATAGACAGGCAGACAGGTTGATCTCTCTGGCATGATTGGTTGGGATTGGTTGGGAGAATTACACTATGATATATGGCCAAAGGTATGCGGACACTTGACATCACAACCATTTGAGCTTAACCTAGTCCAAAACTATGAGCAATAATATGGATCCCCCCCCCCCCCTTTGCCAATATAACAACTGCCACTCTTCTTGGAAGGCTTTCCACAAGATTTTAGCCAAAAGAACATTTGGGAGGTCAGGCACTGATGTTGGATGAGAAGGCTTGGCTCGCAATCAACATTCCAATTCATCCCATAAGGTGTTCAATGGGGTTCAGGATAGGGCTTTGTGCACGCCACTTGAGTTCATCCACACCAAACTTTTCAAACCATGTCTTTATGGACCTTGCTTTGTGGGGCACAGTCATGGTGGAACAGAAAAAGGCCTTCCCCAAACTGTTGACACAAAGTTGGAAGCACCCAGTTTTCTGAAATGTCTTTGTATCATGTAGCATTAATGACCCGTCGTTGAAACTGAGGGGCCCACCCCTATGCGTTCCAGTAGGTAGTGTTCTTCTGGCATCCGCCACAACCAGATTCATCCATCAGACTGCCAGTTAGTGAAGCGTGATTCATCACTCCATAGAACAAGTTTCCACCGCTCCAGAGTCCAGAGGCGGTGTGCTTTACACAGACTGTGGCATAGTTGGCATCCTATGACAGTGCAATGTTTAAAGCCAATGTTTGTCTATGGAGATTTCATGGCTATGTGCTTGAATTTATGCACCTGTGAGCAATGAGTGTGGCTGAAACACTTCCACAGTTCTTAGCATGGGTGTCCACATACTTTTGGCCACATAGTAGTCTGTAGATATTGTGGTCCTATTCGATGTTTCCAGAGGGTTTCTAAAGAAATTCAGCATGACAAAAGCTAAATGAAATGGAAAAGTATTTGAAAATGAAAAGATACGCTCAGTGGTTTTTTGACACTTCACAGAAAAACGCTTGCTTTTGTGAGAAATTTTGAATTAACATGTAATGCGTTTAGAAAAATAACGCATAAATGTCATGTCTCCAAATCAATATCTATCATTTATTCTTCCTATAGTTTAAGAAGAGAAATTATGAGGCAAACCGGTATTATACGTAAGCATGCCCAGTGGGTAGCCTTTCAGAAACATGAGCAGTTAGTAGACACAGGTTACGGTAATACTAAATGCCATTGTGTATTTTAAGTTGCTGTACACAGGGCTCAGCTGAAGAAGTTTTCCTGGTCTCAGACTTTATTCTCTGTTTAAATAAAGTAAAAATAAATGCACAAAATACACAGTTGCAATCAACCCCCATTGGAAATCATATGTATTGTCAAGAAAGGTGATTGAACAGAATGTCAGCAGTTTGCAATGTACACATCAAACAAAAGCAATTGAAATAGCTCAACAGAACAAATGCTTCAAGTGGTTTCCCCATTTCCAACTGAAAAGGCAACTCACAATAATTTCTCCAGTCTCATAATTATTCAACCCCTTAAATAGAATTCCTGACAACAGCACAAACATGCAAAACATGTGTTGTTTCAAGGCACACCTGATGCATCTTATCAAGGGCTTCATTTGTTGCACCAGGCTTAAGCTGGAACATGTGAAATACCTAAACTGGCTAGGGGTTCATTGAGTTAACATTTTGGCACGATGGATCAGCGCTATGTCTGGAGGAAGAAGAATGATGCATACACTGAAAAGAACGCTGCCCACAGTCAAGTATGGTGTTCGCTCAGTGATGCTCTGGGGCTGCTTTGCATCCTCTAGCACACAAAACCTGCAGCATGTGGAAGGCAAGTTGGATCCATTGAAGTATCAGGAAATCCTAGGAGAAAACATCATGCCAAATGTGAGGAAGCTGAAGCTTGGTAATCATTAGACCTTTCAACAGAGCAATGATCCCAAGCATACCTCAAAGTCCATGAAGGCTTGGTTGCAGAAATCCTGTAAGATGCTACAGTGGCCATCAGAGTCACCTGACTTAAACCCCATAGAAAGTCTCTGGTGGGATTTTAAGAAGATGGTTGCAGGATGCAAAACCAATAATATTACTAATATTACCATGAGGAATGGGCCAAGATTCCGCAGGAACGCTGCCAGAGGCTGGTGTCTAGTTATGCATCTTGTTTGCAGCATGCTATAACAGTCAAAACCTGATTTGCAATGGATGTTAAAAAATGTTGATTGCAACTGTAGAAGTACTTTGCCATAGGATTAATATATGTATTTGCTATTAAAGTTTTAAAGATATGGGCCGGATAACATTGAAAACAACATTTTTCATTGACTATCTAGAAAGTACTTGGCTACCTTATATTGAAAGTCTTTGGAAGAGATTATACCTTTTTCTCTGTTGATTTAGTCACCCTACGTTTAGCCATTTTAGAGATCTATACAATCAATTACTGTATGCTTTTTTTTCCTGGACAGCAAGCACTACCGTTAGCCTACTAGCTAATTGTCACTCTTATAAGTAATAGACCTTCCTCAAATAACTCTACGTCATCAATATGATTTCTGTTATTTAAAAATTAAGCTCGGACTAGCTCCTTATGTGTTGCGTTATCCATCTAGCCAAAGGTTAACTAATAATATGCTTGCACTCTAACAACACACAGCCATGTAGTATAAACATTCCTCAGAGATTGTGGTCTATATTGACATTATTGAATCACACAGTTGTTGCAGATTTGTTGGCTTCACAATGTGAATCTCCCATTCCACCACATCCCAAAGTTGCTCAGTTGGATTGAGATCTGGTGACTGTGGAAGCCATTTGAGTACAGTGAACTTATTGTCATGTTCAAGAAACCAGTTTGAGATGATGAGCTTTGTGACATGGCGTGTTATCCTGCTGGAATGAGCCATAAAAGATTGGTACATTGTGGTCAAAAAGGGATGGACATGGTCTGCAACAATACTCAGGAAGGCTGTGGCATTTAAACAATACTCAATTGGTACTAAGGGGCCCAAAGTGTGCCAAGAAAATATGCCATACACAATACACCATGGATCCACCTTTTCATGTTCTTTATGCCAAGTTCTGACCCTACCATTTTAATGTTGCAACAGATATCGAGAATCTTTGGACCAGGCAATGTTTTTACAATATTCTATTGTCCTTTTACTGCCTGTTCTCATGGCAATACGTACAAAACCGTACAAAACAGGACATTTATACATGTGTACCTATCCGGGGTCATGGAAACGTAAATCCTTGTATGTTTCCAAAATGTAAAACCAGTCCATTTACCTCAACCTAACTGTTACATTATGCCTGAACCTAAAGTTCCCAAGTACCCTAAATTGAAACTAATTGGTCTATTCTTGTAAATGTTTATGTAGAACGGCCATTCAATACGTACAGGAGTTGACATCATATTTCTAAGTCTGTCTACATGCATTAATGCATAAAAATTTCCATTACGTATGGTTCCCCACATATTGTGATGAGAACACGTTGCCATTTATGGCCCGTGCAAATTGTAGCCTCAGTTTCCTGTTCTTATCTGAGAGAAGTGGCACCTGGTGTGGTCTTCTGCTTCAAGGTTAAATGTGTTGTGTGTTCAGAGATGCTCTTCTGCATACCTTGGTTGTAATAAGTGGTTATTTGAGTTACTAGTGCCTGTCTATCAGCTCGAACAAGTCTGGCCATTCTCCTCTGACCTTTGCCATTAACAAGGCATATTCGCCCAGAGAACTGCTGCTCAGCTCACTAGATATTTTCTCTTTTTCTGACCATTCTCTGTAAACCCTCGAGATGGTTGTGTGGAACAATCCCAGTAGATCACCACTTTCTGAAATACACAAACCAGCATGTCTGGCACCAACAACTATGCCACGTTCAAGTCATTTATATCACCTTTCGTCTCCATTCTGAGGCTTGATTTGAACTTGAGCAGATCGTCTTGACCATATCTACATGTACAGTATATAGGCAGCTGAACAGGTATACCTAATGAAGTGGCCATTGAGTGTACATTGAATAAGAATAGCGCAATCGCCATTCTAATTGATCCAAAAGTAAGAATATTCTTCAACTATGAATCATTTGCAAGGCTAAAAGATTAATTAAGATGTTGCCTTATGACAATTACAACTGTAGTGTTCAATAAGCATTATTATATGCAAAGGCCCTTTATCGATTGGTATCGAAGAGAATGGTGGGTTCCAGTTGGCAAACATACATAATATGGGTTTCCAGATGCTACAGTTGTGCTCAAAAGTTTGCATACCACTGGGGAATTTGTCATAGATGTACCATTTGTAAAGAAAAAATGAGTGAGCAGGCAAAACAATGTTTTTTATATTTCTCATGGGAGTCATATTCAACTGTAGGTCATAACAGAATGGCACAATCATAAAACAAAACATGGCACTGAAGAAAATAATAAAATGACCCCTGTTCAATAGTCTGCATACCCTCAGTTCTCAATATGTTGTATTGCCCCCTTTAGCAGCAATGAAAGCGTGCAGTCATTTGTGATAGTTGTCTATGAGGCCCCAAATTCTTGCAGGTGGTATAGGTGCCCATTTGTCTTTGCAAAATGCCTCTAGGCCATGCAAAGTCTTTGGTCGTCTTGCATGAACAGCATGTTTGAGATCTCCCCAGAGTGGCTCGATGATATTAACCTCCTAACTGTACAATATGTAACTTAGAGCAACTGGAAGAGTCAAAGTTTACAGTATATGACGCCATTGACGGGCGACAAAACAAAACGTCCTCTGTCTTCAAATTATATTACAAAATTCTCTGGGTTTGAAAGTTGGTGGAAACATTTAGGATAATGTAAGTACACAACTAAAAAAATATATGATATATAGGTATAGTGATTTTTCCTTTTTTTATTGCAAAGTACGTCTTTTGTTATTGTTTTGATTGAGAGACCCCTAGCATCTAAAAACTACATATTGTACGTTTAAGGATCGGACTCTGATTGTGAAATTGTGCCTGAAAAACATACCTAAAGTTAACCTTTTGTTACATCTGATGCAAAGAGATGCTTAAAATTTTTTAAAAGGAAATACTGAAATTTGTTGATATGTAAAAATATTTTAGAATAAGTGTACACAGTAAATCTGGCACAAGATGAAAGAAAGAAAAATATACGTCTTTCAAATGCAAATAGAAATCCATATATTGAGAATGGGACCTGGAAACACTTCTAATCATGTCCCCCAAGGGAGGACAACATATGTCTAAACTTTTAGAATGATAGAGTCAACAGCCAAGGAGCTTTTTTTGCCAAACTGTCTCTTCGGCGGTACACTGATCCTCAAGAAAATAAGTTCAGCAGACTGTGATGGCGACTCCAGAACCCTCACCCTTTTCTGTTGTAACCACTGGAGGGTCAACTTGGCCTTTTGCTTAGGGTAATTGTCATGCTGGAATGACCAGGAGCATCCCATGTACAGCTTTCATGCAGACAAATGCAAATTGTCTGCCAGTATTTTCTGATAACATGCTGCATTCATCTTGCCATCAATTTTCACAAGGTTCCCCATGCCTTTGGAGCTTACACACCCCCAAAACATCAGTGAGCCACCACCATGCTTCGCAGTGGGGATGGTATTCTTTTCACTAAAGGCCTTTTCGACCCCTCTCTAAACATAACACTTATGGTTGTGACAATAAAACTATGTTGGTCTCGTCACTCTTAATTACAGTGTGCCAGAAGCTGTGATGCATGTCAAGGTGTTGCCAGGCATATTGTAATGAGGCTTTTTTGCGGCACTGGCGCAGTAAAGGCTTCTTTCTGAAAACTCGACCATGCAGCTCATTTTTGTTTAAATATTGTCATATTGTGCTCCTCTAAACAATCACACCGTCTTTTTTAAGAGCAGCCTGCATGTCTCCGAGGTTACCTGTGGGTTTTTATTTGTACCCTGGACAAATCTTCTGGCAGTTTTGACTGACATCTTTCTTGGTCTTCCTGACCTCGGCTTGGTATCAAGAGATCACTGAATCTTACACTTCTTAATAAGTGATTGTACAGTACTGACTGGCATTTGCAAGGCTTTGGATATCTTTTTATATCTTTTTCCAGCTTTATGCAGTTCCGGTACCTTATTAAACACATCTTTTGACAGTTATTTTCTGCTCCCCATGGCTCAGTATGTAGTCTGCTCAGTGCATCCACACAAGAGCTAAAAAACCCATTAACTATTTATACACTAATTGTAATTTAAAATGTCACAGGTGTGGGAAATTAACCTTTGCCTGTGACATTAAAATTTGCCATTTTATCCTGTGTGTGTCACCTTGTGTGTCTGTAACAATGCCAAAAATTCAAGGGTATGTAAAGTTTTGATTAGGTCCATTTCTGTTGTCAGTATGGTTTACAAAGGAGTCAAACAACTATTTGATAATTAATAGCTGCATACGATCACTGTCCTTACATAAGTCAGATTGTTTGCATGAACAGTCATATTGTCAAATTAAATGCCGAAATGTCACAATTTCTGACAGGGTATGCAAACTTATGAGCACAACTGTATCTGAAATTAGATGGTTTGTAACTAGCATGATAGTTGTATTTACAGTGCATAATAACCACCAGTTCTATGTTAGATCAGTGTAGCTATGAAGTAGTACATTTCATTTTAATACTTATTATGGTCAAATTAAAGTTTAGTAAGGAGTGTTAACAAAATCCAAAATGCTAAATAATGCTTACCTTAAAATTTCATAGTTATATTCACTATCAATTATTTTAGTTACATGTTAGTTTAGTTGACAAAGGTTAACTGCAGTACAACTCTAACAACAAAGTACATGCAGGGAGCGTAACATCATCGTAATTTCAAATAGCTACTTCCTAACTACTGTATACATGAACAATCTTGCCCAGCAAATATAGCCTGTTAAATGTAAAAGGTTCTCAGGTGGGTTTAGACATGAACAAAATCTTAAAAATATCAGAAATCTCCAAAATATCAGTTTATTTAAACTTTTAGTTTAAATATAGAGTGCTACATGATAAATAGTGACAAATGACAAAAAAAGTTTTGAGGAGGGATTTGGCATACTAGCCTAAGTCACTTGTCATTTTTGCAGATGTATAGGACATTATAATAATAATGATAATTGTAACATTCATTATTATTTGATTTTGATACGGTTTACACTTCCAAATCCAAATGCTTGACATTTTTGTCAAAAACAGGAATACTCATGATAGCAAATCAGATTTTAGTGGATGAAGTGGGAGCAGAGTGTTAAGAAAATGTCTTATTTTTCACTGATTGAAACACCTCCATTCTGGTCTTTTGATGACATGTAAACTGGCCTTCAAAATTCTTTACCAATATCCTTTGACCCACAGTGTTAAGTTGTGACACGTTAATCTTATTGCAATTCTTCCATACAAAAAGCCTTACAAATTGTGTAATAGCAGATAACTCACTCTAGTGAAAGTTAGTTTTATAGCCATTGTTTATAACCAGTCCAGTAGTATAGCCAATGTTATTTAAAATATCGACAGTTTGTTGATTGCCAGCATGTGCAAACGTATTTCTAAATTTTGGTCATTATTGTCTTTGCAATTTATAAATAATTTGTTTTCATTAAGGCTATACTCAATCAAGATTTTCCTTATAGTGTTGAATTTTATTTTGTTCTCATGAAGTAAGTGTATTTGGAATATATTGTTTTCCATCCATAGTCATAATTATTCATTATGTATTCCATCCTGATGGTGGTCTGTAATAACTTACAAAGCTCAACAATAAGTTAAGTAATGTTAAATTACAATATTTTATTTATTCAAAATAGAGGGTGGTACTTTTCTCAGTTTTAATAGGCATACAATTTGAAATAAATTGTTTCTAAATTAATTTTTTCTCAATGGTTTCTACCACAGTGTCTAACCTCTCTTACCTTTCCTCATTCCCCAGAACACTTGGACAGGTGAAACATGAAAGCTCCCATCCCACTCCAGATCATTTTCTACGCTGCTATGGTCCGATGTTTAAAAGTGGTGTCCAAGAGAGGCTCAGGTAAGGCTTAGAATGACTAGTATGACTGTCTGTTAGCTGTATGGTAGCTGTCTGTTTGTTGTCTGTTAGTTGACTCTTTGTTGTCTGTTACCATCTGTTAGCCGTCAGTTAGCTGTCTGTCTGTTAACTGTCGGTTAACTGTCTGTTACCGTATGTTAGCTGTCAGTTACCTTTCTGCTACTGTCAGTTAATATATGTTAGGTGTCTGTGACTTTATGTTAGCTGTATGTGACTTTATGTTAGCTGTCTGTGACTTCATGTTAGCTTTATGTGACTTTATGTTAGCTGTATGTTAGCTGTCTGTTTGTTGTCTGTTAGTTGACTCTTTGTTGTCTGTTACCATCTGTTAGCTGTCAGTTAGCTGTCTCTCTTTTAACTGTCGGTTAACTGTCTGTTACTGTATTTTAGCTGTCAGTTAACTGTCTGCTACTGTCTGTTAACGTATGCTAGCTGTGTGTGACCTTATGTTAGCTGTCTGTGACTTCATGTTAGCTGTCTGTGACTTAATGTTAGCTGTCTGTGACTTAATGCTAGCTGTGTGTGACCTTATGTTAGCTGTCTGTGACTTCATGTTAGCTGTCTGTGACTTCATGTTAGCTGTCTGTGACTTCATGTTAGCTGTATGTGACTCCAGACCCGTGGTTGAACCACTCCATGTTGGAATCATGGTGAGTGTTTGACTGAGTCAACTGAAGTGGAGATGCTTAGAGTGGATGTTTCACCAAGTTTCAAATAGAATCATATTTTTCTATCAGCTTTTCTAACAGCAGTGGCACTACTTGCTATTTTTATGTTAGATTAACTATATGTATTTGTCCTCAATCTTAAATTAGATCCAGACAGCTATCTAGCGCTTGCTTTTCAATTGCCGATTGGTTCTATTGAGTCCTGATTCATGTGTCAATCTGGACTGCTATTTATCATGAAGCAACATCGGGTTGCTTGGCGTTTGTCAAATAAGCACTGTCCATCCACCCCTGACATTGACAGATTGCATCATCAATTTGGGAGAGAATGCCTGTCTCTTATACACACTCACTGGCCAGTCCTTCTCTTTCTCTTGCTATTCCTTACTCTCTGTCTATCTCTCACTTCCCTGATGTGCAGACTATATACCAAAGCCAGGAATTCCTTTGTGATGCTGAGCAGAGACAGATAATGCATCCTTCTGTACCATGAAACTATAGATCTACAGGCATACAGAAACAATGCAGCTTCAGCTGCATAATTTACTTCAAAAGGACACTGTCTGAGAGTTTATGTGGGAAGTTGGATAGTAAAAATATCCTGTCTTTCCAAGTTTCTCTCAAAGGTGGTCAATTCAACAAAGTTTTCCTTATGCCAGTTAACCAGACTCCTTAAGTAATAGTCACTTCTCAATCAGTTGGGTTCCTGCAGTTTGTAGCATCTCACAGAACTTTCAATAACATGACCTTGGCATTGTGCCTTACTGTAAGCTAGCGTGTGTAGGCGCATATGATGAAGCAATTGTCATGTTTAAGTGATCGAAGTTTACTGTGAAGCCATGGCCATGTGCACTAGATTAGTAATAGGCTTCCTTGTAAGACACAGCATCTGTAGAAAGGTGTCCTCTGATGGTCCCGCTGAGGACCAGATGGCCTCTCTCTATCTCCCCTCTCGGGTAGACGGCATCTCTCTCTTGGAAGCTTCATAAGCTCTAATCTGAACCAGCAGGTCGCCACATGCTGCCGTATCCACCGTGTCACACGGGGGCCATTAAAGGTGCTTCAGCCAAGGAAGATATGCAGAAGGAGACTGACTTTTTGCTGCCATTTCTACGGCCAGCATGTAATCAAATCGTAAACCTATTGATGACGTGCGGACAAAAGAGAAACCTTGACTTGTATTTGTAATGGATGTTATGCATATGAGACAGTAAGGCCAAGTGCCTTAGAGTTTGCTGGAGGAAGGATTGTGATTTCATGGCATGAGACCTTGTTGGCTCATGTTGTAGCCCAAGGTGAGGATTTCAACTGTGTCATCGAACAAAATATAAACACTGCTGTATTTCCATTGGTCATATTCATCACACTTTTTTCCAGCAGGAAGACTAAACATGATAGAACATATGTTGTTTATACAGCTGACCCTACAAAACAGAGTAATGTTCTTAATTGTCATCCATAGTTTGTTAGTGCTAATGATTGAATACATGACCAGTGAAGTTCCCTTATGCAATGTGTCACCTTCAGGAAAGCATTTCCAAAAAAAAAAAACCCAGTCATTGCAGAAAATGTGTATTTTCCCTACGATAATTTCAACTGCATTTCCTATAAAAAAAATGTTATTTTTGAGCAGTGTTGTTGGCTTTTGCATGTGAACACATTTGTGTTTGACCATAGTGGCTGGTAGATTGAATATGGGGAAGACTGAACAGACACTTTGCTAACATAGTGAGAGAAAATGGAGGAAATACTGTACTCTGGATTACACTTGGTAGAAAATTATCACTTTTTTTCTAGCTAGGCAAGAGACTTTCAGTGGTCTTTTTTAAAGCTGTGGATGTGAAGATTAGACAGATAAGTGACTTAAAACCTACACTTTGCTTTGAATTGTATATTGCGACTACAACTACTACCATAAAGGCTTAGAGGTTTGCATCATGAAAGAAAAAGGTAGAATAATGGATTAATTCAATACAATGGAAATGGATGTGCATACAACGGATACACTGGCAACAATGCAGGTTTCTTCCCTATTTCTTCTTCTCCATTATATTCTCACAGATCACAATAGAAAACCATTTATCTTTAGTTTTTCACCAGACATAGATGCATTGTTTGTTACCTTAAATTATATACAATAATATTTCAGAATTGTGATCCTCAAACGATGGCCCCTGGGCCACAACTGGCCCCTCCTGTTTTTATCCATGGCCCTATAAAACACCTTGAATATTTTCCCAAACAATGTGACTTATTAAAGGGTTTGTTATTGACCGACCATAGTACTCCCTTAGATATTTAATTAAAATTATTTTTTGTACATTAGGATATATTTGGGGCGGCAGTAGCTCAGTGGGTCAAGTAGGTTGTCCAGCAATTGGAAGGTTGGTGGTTCGATCCACAGGTCCTCCTGACCAAGTGTCGAGGTGTCCATGAGCAAGACACCTAACCCCAGCTGCTCCCGACGAGCTGGCTGGCGCCTTACATGGCTGACACCGCCGTCGGTGTATGAATGTGTGAATGAATGGGTGAGTGTGAGGCAATGTAAAGCGCTTTGGTGGCCATTGTTGGTCAGAAAAAGCGCTATATAAATGCAGTCCAGTCCATTTACAATATTTGGTGTGTCAGTTCAGCCATGGTTTTAAGGCATCATACCTAAGGTTCGTTTTTCATTAAAACGTCTACTTATGTCAAGCTGGAATGCAAACCACATGACTTGTAAAATAAACAGCCTGAGCCATCTATATTCATTATCTTTCACTCTTTAGTATAATTGCTCCTGGATTTCCCACCAGCAAACATTGATGGCTGCTGTGGATTCTACCCTAATCTCTTGACAATGATTGATACAAATGTGATATCTCAAACAACTTCTCTCCTTCTGCAATATCTCTGGTCATTAGTATCCATTTCTTAACGACAGGCACGAAGTGACAAATGATTCCCGTCTGCTAATTCTCCAAGTAATTATGACAGAATATTAACAATTACAGCATCTTTTTTGATTTTGCCATATGAATTATCAATCACATACTGTAGAAACTACTGGCCTTGTCTGTATCTTGTTACTTTTTCTTGCAAAATCAACGGTAGCCCTAAAAATAAAGAATCCTTTTTGAGGCGAATGGATTGATGTTGTTGAGGGTTTAATGTCTCGGTGGCAGTTGTGATGGAAAGCTTGCTGTAAATAACATGAGTTAGCTTGCTCTCTGCATCACCAGCCAGCCCTTGGTTCCCATTAGACCTTTTCAAAACAACACAGCCACTAAATATATATCCTTCTATTCCAGCAGAGTATTTATGTATCACTTCACTCCCGTTGGTA
>JACXGM010009660.1:0-27280 GCA_016801145.1 Umbra pygmaea | reverse complement strand
GCAGTCTTGGAGAGTAGTAATGGATTGGTCACTCCATTTTTGAATTGACCGAAAAACCGGTTTTTCCTGTTTAAGACGTTGTCTGTAGGTAGGGAGGAGAAGAATGGAGATGTGATCTGCCTTTCCAAAGGCAGGGCGGGGGATGGGTTTGAAGCTGTTATGGATCGTTGAATAACAGTGGTCTAGGGTCTGATCGCCCGAGTGTGAAAAGAAATATGCTGATAAAATTTTGGCAGTATTTTTTTCATGTTTGTCCTGTTAAAGTCTCCAACAACAATAAAAACAGACTCGGGATGAGCGTCCTCCAGGCCACTTATTATTCCGTATAGTCCCTCAAGCGCGCGCGCCTTGTCTGCCTGCGGAGGTATGTACACTGCTGTGATTACGGCGGAAGTAAACTCCCGGGGAAGATAGAAGGGACGTATGTTTACAGTTAGTAGCTCCAGGTCCGGTGAGCAGTGTGTGGAAATAACTGCGGCATTCATACCCCAACGAGAGTTAATCATAATGCAAACCCCTCCGCCTCTTTGTTTACCTGATTCCGAGGTTCTGTCCTGCCGGAAGATGGAGAACCCAGCTGGCGTAATAGCGGTGTCTGGGATGGTGGAAACCAGCCACGTTTCAGTAAAAGCTAGCACGCAGCAGTTGGCAATGTCTCTCTGGAAGATAATCCGAGCATGAAGTTCGTCCATTTTATTGTCAAGTGATTGAACATTTGCAAGTAAAATGCTCGGTAACGGTGGATTGTTGTATCTCGTTCGTGATCTGCATAGAGCCCCCGCTCGCTTTCCCCGTTTCTTCTTCCTGCGTCGCCTGCGTGTGAATAAACAACTCGACGACGGCAGGATATTCCAGGGCCTTTACTGGCTAGCCATGCAGTGGAGTACTTCGATGCCAGCCGTTGTCTTAATTTGGAACCGGAGTGAGACTTTTTTCTGTACTACTGCTTGAAGAAAGTGTCTTGTAGTAAGTTGGGGAGTTGAGTTTGAGTCCATCTTCAACCTGAAAATGTCTAAATAGCAAATCTTTTGGCCAGCAGCATAGCGCCTGACTCTCTGTGGTCATTTTAAAATCCCATGGCACTATTCGTAAGAGTTGGGGTGTTAACCCCGGTGTTATGGCCAAATTCCCAACCAGGCCTCACTTCAATCATGGCCACCTAATAATCCTCCTTGTTCCTAATTGGCATATACAGTATAACTATTCACCTGTCCACCTAATAGCTGATGTGTGGTGAGTATTCTGGTGCAAAATGGCTGCCGTGCATCACCCAAGTGGGTGCTACTCATTGGTGGTGGATGAGGTGGGCTTTGGGTTCCTTGAAAAGCGCTATATAGTGCTATATAAGTTGAATGAATTATTATTATTATTATTTTAATAATACCAGCCCATACCAGTACCCCACCTCCACCTTGCTGGCATCTGAGTTGCAGTGGAGCTCTATGCCTGTTACTAATCCAGCCACGGGCCCATCCATCTGGTCCGTCAAGAGTCACTCTCATCTCATCAGTTCATAAAACCTTTAAAAAATCTGTCTTCTGATATTTCTTGGCCCAGTCTCGACATTTCAACTTATGTGTCTAGTTCAGTAGTGTTTCAGCCTTCTTTACCTTGGCCATGTCTCTGAGCTGAACACCTTGTGCTTCTGGGCACTCCATGTCGGTTTTAGTTCTGGAATATGACAGCACTGGAGAATAATGGACTCCTGGTAGCTTCACGTTTGAGTCTTGTCAAATCTTTGGCAGTTAATTTGCGTCTTTTTTCCTCAACATGTTTCTTGTGACCCTGTTAACTATTTGCAACAAAACATTTGTTGGTTCAGTGATCACGCCCTAATATCATAGCAATTTCAAAGACATTTTACAATTTTTTACTTTTCGAGTCAGTTAAATCCTTCCTCAATACACAAATACACACCACCTGATATGCTTACATCCAATAAGCATTCCAGTTTATACAGCTTGAAGTTTGAAAATATGTATAATAATGATGATATGGTAAAAATACTGACTTATAATTGTGCACAGAGTGTATATCTTGCCTCTTGGTGATGTCATCTGGAAACACAATGTCAACTTTCATTGCTATGCTGATGACACACAGCTGCACATTTCAGTGAAAAAGGGTAAAGCCCCACAATTGCACACCCTGGAAACCTGTGTTTTAGACATAAATAATTGGATGACAGTAAATTATTTACTTTTAAACTCAGAAAAAACAGAAATGCTCATTTTAGGTCCCAAGAAACAGACACCTGTTGTCAAATCTAGCAATGAACATAGATGGTTGTACGGTTATACCCAAAAACTGTAAAGGACCTTGATTTTACACTGGACCTAGATCTCTCTTTTGATGAACATGTAAAACATATCTCAAGAGCAGTTTTTTTATTTCTCTGGACAATTGCAAAAATCCAAAATTTTATGTCAAGGAATGATGCAGAACAGTTAATTCATGCTTTTGTTCAGATTGGATTTTTGTAATGGTCTTTTTTTTACTAGAATTCTGACTAGAACCTTCTAGTCATTAAGGCTAGGGCTGATTTCAAAGTTTTACTGTTGACCTACAAAGCACTACAGTACATGGAATTTCCCCTACTTATCTGTCTGATTTGGTGCTGCCATATGTACCTACACGTGTGTTATGTTCAAAAGATGCAGACCTCCTTACTGTTCCTAGAATTTGTAAACAAACAGGAGGAAGGGCTTTTCATATAGAGCTCCAATTCTGTGGAATGATCTGCCAACCCATGTGAGAGACATTCAAGTCTCTGCTGAAGACTCTTCAGTAAGTTTTATGATGTAGTGTAGTCTGGCCCAGGGGTCTAAAAGAGTACGGCGGCACTGCTTGATGAACCACACATGCTGGCTTCCCTGGTAGGCTCCCCTACCTCCACTGGGATATCCTTGCTCCAATCCTCGCAGTCCATCCTGCTCAGGTACAGCCAGAAGAGGACTGGACACCCTTTTGAGTCTGGCCTTACTAGTTTTCTTCCTAGGTTCCACCTACCAGGGAGCCACTGTGCATCACTTGTGATGCTTGCTCTTGGGGGTTTTAAGCCAGGTATCTGTCAAAGTACTTAGTGATGATTGCTGTTGCAAAAAGGGCTTTATAAAATAAATTTGATTGATTGATTTAGGAGGAAGGTGAGGGGCAGTATTGGGCCGTCAGGGCCTTCAAAGCCTTCTCTGCAGGCCCAAAGATAGTCAGAATATATTTTTAACATATTATTCTTGAATATATTTTTTCATTATCACTATATATATTTTACAAAGTTCATTTAAATTAGTCTATATGGTATTTTCATTGCTACAGTACGCTCTTTTCAGTTGTCATGCTTTTAGCGTAGCTCATATAAATGAAAGCTTTTATCCAATAAGATTTTTTTTATCTGTGTTGTCTCTGGGTAGACCGGGGCATTCAGAATTCCGAGTTAATACCATCTGCTGTTGAAGACCATCAGGACCATGTTGTTGATTGTCATATTTTTAACCAATCAGATTTCGACTTTACCATGTTGGGTGTTTTCTTTGACCAACAAAAGCGTTTCTGCAGGGCTAGCCTTACGTCAGCATCGTTTCTGTTGCTGATAGGAGTGCCAGTCAATAAACTTTTTTTTTAAGTTCGCCATCCGGACAAGAACTAGCTTAGCTTACCCGTCTCCGAGTTCTTTAAACTTTCAATTTTTAGATTGTTCGATTTTTTATTTTTAGCAGAATGGCAGATGGAGGTGAAGAAGTAGCCTTGGTGGCGAATATAGGACTGGGCAGGATCAACTCTCAGCACTGGGCAAGATCTTTTATTGGAACTTAACGCAAAGATGTGCTGTACAACTGCGTCATAGAAGTCTTTTTAAAAGAGAAATGGAGGATGGACTTTATTTTCAAATAATTCATTTTCAACAGCTTTGGTGAGTTTGATGGATTTTTATATATTTTCACTAGCAGGGCCTTAGGTATGGGCCGATACTGATACCAGTACTTGGTATCGGGCCCGATACTGGGCATAAGTACTTGTACTTGTGAAAAAGGTCGATACTTCCTCCACATTTAAGAGTGTTATGCTGGCGTTATGCAAGCGTTGCGCTTTACAGATTAGCCATAGATGGCCATAGTGGTAAATTTGATTCACGTAAATGTTTCAATGGAAATGTTCAGCCGTATGCATATATTTCATATTGCTGATAACGATAGTCTACTTCGTCATTCAGAGACTATGCTTATAAAGCTGTAAAACTGTCTTTATTGCTATTTAAAAAAGAAAGAAAAGCGATTTAAATGAGCTAAAATGCATAATCATTCCAAAGACGGAGCCACCATTAGCTATTGAAAAAAAATATTTTCCTCAGCAGTTGTCCAGTAGAGTTAAAATGGCGCAATGCGATATCGTTTTTCTCATTGTTATTTTCATGTAGCCTAATATTTGTAAAATTATAGGTAAAAAATATAAGAATCCTCAAGGAAATGCGCACATTTAGGTACAGGAACGAACGAAGGATGCAAGTTATTAGGTGCATACTATAACTGTAGAAAACGGCATGAGGACATAGCCTCTGAAAGCCACCTTCAGGGTGGAAAGATAAATGTCGGTAGTTTGCAAAAATTCTGGGTGAACAAAATAGTGGTATTTCTGAGTTCTGACATACTAACGTTAAGAAAATATAACTTAAAGGAAATACGATGTAGCCTATTTATATTTTGTATAATATATACAAAAGCCCTAGAATGTAATTGTGAGGTTATTATAATGCATTTTTTTCCAAGAAGATATTGAAGGCCTAGGTGTAAAATGCACGGCCCCTAGAGCTGGTGCCAGCTGTACCATCCCCAGTGGTTGCAGTTCCAACTTACAGCTGGTAATTGCTGCGATGCCCCCTCAGCCATTGATGACTGTGCCACCCCCACCACCTGGGTTTGCTGCTCTGCCCCCTCTGCCGCCGCCACCTACTTCGCCCCCCTCCTTTCCTCAGCTGCTCCCAACGTGGATGCCCTCCGAATGAGGGGGTTCCGTCGGGGGGATCCTCACTAGCTGGGTTCCAGCTGCCCTCCCTTCCTCCTGGTGGTGGCATTGGGGGTCACCATCCTGAGGGGTATCTTGCTCGGCTGTCACGGTTGCCCCCTCCTGGTAAGCCTTAGGAGGTGCACCCGTGTCTTCCCCTTTATGTTTTGTGTCAGGTTTCTGTTTTTCTGGAATTTTATCACCTGACTGTTATCACATGTTCATTCCAACCAATAGATCATCATCAACCAGTACACAGCTGCATCCTGTTATCCTAATAATATGTGTATTTAGTTCTTGTTCGTGTTGATTTAAGCTGTCGGACATTGTCTATATGTTATGTGTCTATATGTTGCCGGTTTCAAGTAGAGTTTTATGTGTTTACATTTTTGACTCCACAAAGTAATTTTCTTTCTTACGAGTTTTTTGTTTTAATAAACCATTTACTTTAGTCCCTTCACAACTGTCTCTATTGCTCCCTGCAGCCTTCACATTACACTACTAATACTTTGAAAAAAAAATTGAGATACAATAACAATAAATAATGCAAAACAGAATGTCAGGCAAGGGAAAAACATTTCCACCATATTCATTGTTAAAAATTCTACATATGTTGCTCATATTTTTCATGAAGAATGTTGGCGCATTCATACAGTGACTGAATATACATGTTTATGTAATGTCTTAAGTTTTTTTTACCATGCACACCCATTTAAAACAGCCTATGACTCAAATATGTGATGCCACCCTCCAGTTGAGAAGCACTGCTCTAATCTAGAGCAGTGGTTTTCAACCCTTTCCTCAGAAAAGCCCCAGTTATTCCATGAATTTGATCTATTTCTGAGCTAGTACACCTGATTCAACTCATCTGCTAATTACCAGGCCCTTGATTATCTTTATGCTGCTAAGTGAGTGATTGATGTCATATTAATTTCATTGTGTAGTGACAATGTAATGACAATAATCTATCTATCTATCTATCTATCTATCTATCTATCTATCTATCTATCTATCTATCTATCTATCTATCTATCTATATATCTATCTATCTATCTATCTATCTATCTATCTATCTATCTATCTATCTATCTATCTATCTATCTATCTATCTATCTATCTATCTGTCTATCTGTCTATCTGTCTATAGATCTAATTAATACTGTGAGCTAGTTCAGCGGCTACATCTAAACTATGGAACATCTGGGGTGCCCCGAGGACAGGGTTGAGAAACACTGGGCTACATTCCCATGCTTCATGTGGTGGGCTTATTCACTCAGCTGAGCGCATTGATTGAGATGGCCACCAGAGGAGACAGACAGCACTGGGTGGATGAGGGCGGGATGTCCAGCCTTCCCTGCCTCCCGCCTCTAAGGTCATTTTAAGGGCACTACCATACCCTCGACTTTTCCTTTCGTCGCTCCTCTCCTCCCTCTCTCCTGCCTGGGGAACGGAGATAAACGTGGACGCCCAGGCACACAGGACCAATAGCTGTGATTTATCGGAAACCATTTGGTACCTGAGCGTCTATGAAACTGTAATGAACTTGATTATGCTATTAATGAAGTGTGAGGGTTCTTCAGGACTGATTACAGTACTGCCACCATGCGTGGAATAGCAGGGGCCAGGAGGGAGACAGAGTAGAGGGGGAAAGAGTGATGATGAGGTACAGAAAGATATACTAAGGTGGTGGTGTTGTAGGGGGGGGCTGAGAGAAAGATTTAGAAATGGCTGCAGGGATGAGGACTAGAAGCTGGCAAGAGTCATATTCAGGGCTAAGATAGGTTCGTTACAGCAGGACTATCATAATGGCTTTTTAGAAAAGATCAGAGGGCTGTTATGTGTTAGCTGAGGTGACTACAGTCAACCCTAGTCTACAGTAGAAACATGGCTAAATTAATTTCTACTGCTGTGGTGCAAAATGCATGCTGACGTGGCAGAGGAATGGATTTAACAGACTCATAGGTCATATTTTGCATAAGTATTAGACAGTTTATGATGGTTCTAACCTTTCTGGGTACAAAGTGCTTCCATTAAATGTAAAAACATTATTGTTCCATCATTTTTGGCACAAAGCGCTATCATTTCCATTCTTCTACCGCCCGAGGGCAAATAATACAGAAGGGGATCGGATAAGTTATCAGGCTATTACAGCAACTAGAACATTTATTGAAAAATGCTACATTTCCTTGTTATATCTGTTTCTGAGGGCTTTTAAAAATAGCTATTATCCCGGCAAATGCATACTGTACCATTAGTTTTTGAATAGAACTGGTTTGATTTGTCTTGTTTAGCACGTGAGGCAGCCAAGGTTTTTATCCTTTACCTCGCTATACAAATTATTTCTCCAGCCAAACACTAGTCAGGAATGTTAGTTGTCTCCACACAGAGTCTGGTTCTGAACACCTCCCAAAGCATTTCTTGGTTACAAAGATCATCTGACTGGTCTCTAAAACCAATGGGCTAAAACACAGCCAGAACACACATGGTTAAAACCATATTTGAGAATTCTATCTGATGTGGCAAGGCATTATCAAATTTGGGTGACTGTGTTTGTCATGACAATCCTCATATTGACAAAACATTAAATGTGGTGTTTGTAGAATTTCACACCTTAACAATTCAACCACTTTCTCCTTCAGTGACCAGCTACAATCACTGTAAACATTTTATCTCTTCATATTTTAAAACTATGGAAAAAAGTATTTACATGGGATAATGATTCTATACACCATGCCATGTTTTTTTTTACACAGAATAGGACAGCCTAAAGTGCATCATTTATATCAAAGACGGACTGGCGCGTGCCCATTGACAAACACTGGAAGAGCAACTCGTCATAACCCCCTGATCAAATCTCATCTAAATCACTGTTTTCATGTTGTTGTCTTTTTATCAAGAAATAGTTTTTGAAAAGCTCGTCACTGAAAGACAAAGTTTAAGAACTGCAATAGAAGATCTCCAAGTGACATGTTTAATGATAGCGCAGCAGAAGGTGTCTACTTTTCTGGACACAGTGTGCTTTTGACGAGAGCCCATACAGAGTGTCCTAACAGTGTTAATACATTTTTCTAATCATTCAAACCTTCCATTTATCTACTTCATTGAATCATTGTTCTATCTCTTTAAATCTTTGCTTGGCTGGCCTAACTTAACCGTTGCCATCACTAATTTGTTGTGGCAATATTAATTAATGATTTTTTCTTCATGGCTATTTATATTGAGATAGATTAGAAGTCAAGAGATTAGAAAAAGAAAACAATCTGTAAAACGCTCCGCAGCTGACGGGTCACCTTGGTATGTCTCAAATCATATTCAGTTTTCTGCTGTGGGGAAATTATGGCACTAAATGAATCTACATTACGGCCAGGCATATATCCCTATTACTACGAGGAGCATTTAGAACAGCTCAAAGTGAATATATCAATTGATATGGTTTCTGTAATCGTTAAAATGTACCTTGAATGTTTTTTGGGGATTTTGGTAAAATATGTAAATGTTTAAGTACATATGGTATGTAAGTATGTATTGTGTATGCTACAGAGCTGGATAGTTAAGCAGAAATATATTCATGATCATACAAAGTGAGGTGACTTCCTGCTTACAGAAAAAACATTAGTGTCAATTGTCATCCTTACATGATAGTTGGTGAGTTTATATAATAAAGACAATTTGAATCACTATTTATGTCTGGGAACCTTCTACGAGGATTAAAGGGAGACTGTGTAGAATTTCATGCAGATAAAAAGCTAGTACTCTCTCTTTCAGTGACAAGCTTACAACATTTTTAAGATCTTTACGACTATTAGATGGGACAATGATTCCCAATGATTATGAAATGCTTATGTTCCCATTTGAACAGGAATCCCAATGAGGTCATGACGAGTTGTGCTTCCACACAATTTCAATGGGCCGGTCATCTTTGATATCCATTTAGGCTGTGATTTTGTGTGTAACTAAGCACTGCATTGTGTAAGGAATCATTATCCCAAGTTAGGATTGTTCTGTAAACTGACACTGACAAAATATCATAATACCAGCATTTCAAAATACTATACTACTATATTAGAATTGTATTAATTAAATTCCAATAAAATACACTGTTAAAAAATCAACCTTGATTTTGATTGCAACGAAAGGAGAAAAATAGTTACAACATCATATGAATTGGATACATGCAGTTACGTTAAGGAACTGGGTGTGCCTTTTGCCATGTAAGCATCTGTGTCTGTGTACAATCCGGCTGCATTGAGACAATGGCGCATTGGTCCTTCTGGAAAAGGACAACCCACCTAGTAAAATATGGAAGTACTTTGCTTACATGCCTAATGATAAAGGGGAACCCCAAAACATTGCAGCGCCAGTTTGTAAAAGATGCTTAAAAGTTTGTCACGAAGGGGGGGCAAGACAGAACCTCTCAAAGCATATGTCTGAAGCATATCTTGATGGTTTAATAAGTTCACGGCAATTGTACACGTATAAAATTGAATTTGCACATGAAAGAAGTCTGCATTTTACTTCACTAGCAAGTTCTAACCAGTCGTACTCCCATAGGCAGGAGCCCTCTTCACCCAAAGCACTGCCCAGGGAAGAAGGCATGGAAGTTGGCTTACATTTAAAAGTTTCATCGCAACAGCGGCCACTATCGCATCTGCACAGCCAACATTTCTATTGGAACATTCAAATAACTATAAAACTAGCATGTTTAGTGTTACCTGTATTCTGATGTGGTTATTATTAATAATTAATTATTATATTATAATTCAATTTTGAAATTAGAAGAATTTATTAAATGAAAGTCAAATATAGATGACCTGAATGGCTCAGCTACAAGGAGTAAAAAGATAAGAAATTAAAGCCTGGGAGAAATCACAGAATAGGAGCAAATAAGCCTATAGAAGTAAAAATAATAATAATCCGTATTGTAAAAATACAATATACAAATAGTAGTGTATTACATACTATACAGTTTTTAAAAATCATATATTTTTTAAAGAAAAAAAAGTTTTTATGGGACATTAGTGGTTATCAGTGATTTGCTGTGGTATTGATTTGGTATCGATACCGAGGTACCAAAGCTATTATCAAAGTCAAAATGTTGTATTCAGAACAACACTTTCCCATAAAAATTGCTTAAAAATATCAATAAATTAGGATTTTACAGTATTTGTAAGATGGTCAATTGAAATAGAAAGTACTTCCATTGTTAAGTCTGAAATTCTACACATAACACTTTTAAGAAATACAATTTGAATGTTATTTATTTCAGTTCTTTTCCCTCCTCTTCCTTCTAGCCTTGCCCACCTCATTGTCATTCCAGCAATGCTGCTGCATTTCCTTATTCAAATTTCTCTAAACGGAGGTTAAAGAGGCAGGGTGTCGCAAAACTGGCTGACCAATGACCTTCAGTGAGCCGAGACTAGCTGAGAATCCCCATCCACCCGCTTGCCCCCCAACCGCCCGCAAGCCCACTGTGGTCCTGTGGATCGGAACTCTTACGTTGACTTGGCAACACAGCAGATCTTTTACACAGTGAGCTGAGAGACGGCGAAGCAAAAGAGAGAGATTAAGTGGCCAATCAACCTGGGAACACAGGGTAATCATTCCACTTAGTAATGTGGCCAGAGTCCTGACGCCAAATTACATTTACTTCCCTCCTCCTCTCTCTCTCCTTTCAGCCAGCTTGCAGTGGAGACATTACACCCAAGCATGCAGTCCAGGGAGTGTGTTCAACGCTGTCTCCTCACTCTGTAATGTACAGCACTGGATTATAGTGACTCTGACTGTAGTTTAAATAACTGATGCTAATGCTGTCAAATAGGATAGCTATATATTTATTTTACCATGAGACTATAAAACTGAATGCTTCATATCACAAAGCCATGTTAGCATTGAGACACAGCCTTACTCCCGGAGAACACATACCAGCACGGTCTGATGTTGGCTTCCATATGTTGTACGTTTATTATTTGGAGATGTGTGGAGCTGTACCACGATGTGGGCAGCATATCAGACATTGGCTATGAGTTTCAATATTTCATTTAGGTGCTGGACAGTGGAGGTAGTCAACAAGTTATTGCTCAGGTTAGCCTTAGGCAGCTCATCATTGCCTGTTGAAGTCATCTCCTCCTTGCAAGTCACCCCCTCCTACCTCTGTTTATTAGCTGTGGGTTCGTTCCTCGGCAAAGGTGACCTATATGTTTCTACCTTTCTTCTCACTTTTTTCTCACAAGCTTTTTTTGTCATCAACATAATTTTTAAACTAAGTTGATTTAGCAGAGACTCTTATTCAGAGCGACTTATGATTGCATTGCATACATGATTACACATTTTTGCTCCTGGAGTTTTATGAAAAAATTGAACCCCCAACCCTGACTTAGGAAATGTCATGTCCTACTAATGGAGCAATATGAAGGAAAATACCCTTTCACCCTTGCCTACCACCTACAGCAGCTGTGATCTTCCAATCTTCATTACCTTCAAGAAATTCAACATATTGGCCATAACACGACACTAAAAAGAAAGAACGGAATGCCCTCACTCCGCTATGCTTCCTAAATGCATAGGAAGCATAGCAGAGTGCGGGCATTCCATTCTTCTTGTTTGATCCAGCTCCTTTTGCCCTGCACCTCACTGTTGGGGATGTGCATACTACCATTACCGCTCACAATAACACCACATTACCTTCATTCACAAAAAAAACCAGTGTCAAAGTTATGACTCATTAGTATGATCAAGCAATTTGGGTAAACAATGGCTAGGGGGTCGGGTTGGTTGGAGGAAGGACTGTCTGTTGTAAATGTTATATTGAAATATTAATCCGTAAATATCTGTATTGTCACGTTTTGGCTCGATGAAGCGTCAACATCGTCCAGCTTAGAATTGCTAAAGGGGTAAACACCCATTTTCTATCAGTAACACCTCAAAACCTGCCAGCCCAATCAAATCTATTGCTTGGGCTTAAATACAAAAGATTGTGATTAACAGGTTCATGTCTCAAATAATGTAATCCTAAAAGACTTTGCTCCTGTTGGCTGAGCTAATTAGCTAAATAATGTATAGCATTGCTATTATGATGGTGGATTTGCACCGTAATTTTTGCATGTTCGTGTCATTGTGTGCTGCTGCGCTTACCTGTGTGTGGTTAACAGGTATAGTGTGCGCACGCTTTGCATAAGCTTA
This sequence comes from Umbra pygmaea, assembly GCA_016801145.1. NCBI lineage: Eukaryota > Metazoa > Chordata > Actinopteri > Esociformes > Umbridae > Umbra > Umbra pygmaea. The sequence goes on along the minus strand of JACXGM010009660.1, from coordinate 15,103 downwards.
GGTGCATTTGACTAATTTGCTGTTAAAATAACAATGAAATGCTGCATTATTGACTTTAGACCAGTGTTTTGTTGGTCAATGGTGCAATTGCTTTCCGATGCCTCAAGATAGCAATACACCCAGAATTATCCTGAACACACCTCCCTGTAAGACGAGCACGCCCATGGGCGCAAAGATGGGCGCAGGTGCATTTGCTATTTAAATGACACGGGTGCTGGACGGAAAATTCACAACTGCATCGGTCTTAAACTAGCAAAGACACTTGCATCTGGCTTTGCGCTGCGTTGCGCAGGGTGCAAGATAGGGCCCAATATGTTTCTTTCATTGGTGCAGTGTTCAGGCAGAGGTCCTCCAGTTTGTACACTACAGCACACTTCTTTCAAAATGGAAATATTTCTGGAATGTTGGGAAATAGCATTTAAAACCTGAGGACTTTGGCGTTGTGGTCATGGAGCGTCAGATGGCTCAGTGGTTAGGGAGTCAGACTTGAAGTCGGAAGTTTGCCAGTCCGAGACCAGAGTTGACCAAGTGTTGTAATCAGGCCTCAAAATTAATCAAACGGCTAATGAATGTTCAAATTTGACTCAATAGATTACTATTGTTTTTTTGGCAGGTGAGTGAAGCAAATCTACCAGCCACCTGAATATTTTACCAGCATTTGGCTGGTAAATGATGAAAATTTTGAATCCTGGTTGTAATGCCTTTCATTTTAGATAAGACAAAAACTGTCTGTGTGCTGTAGATACGTTAAAGAAGTAACATCAAACAAAAGATAAACAGTGTCCATCCAGAAATCCCCCTGATTGTTTGGAAACTTGAAACTTGTTGCTTTGGTTATGTTAATTTGCTGGATGAACATGGGGCAACAGTTGAAACAAAAGCCATGCAGACTTAAACATGGATGGTGAAGAAACTGAGATAGACTGTATTGTTTTGTCAGAAGAATACGACAGCGCCCGGGACCCTCCCACAATGTCAATTGCCTTTCGCGTTTGATACTTGCATTTCAGATCGTAGGGCCCCACAGCCCACAAACTTTATATGAATTTGTATTAACTTAGCAACAAGGGGGGTCTGCATGGTGTAGTGGGCTAAGTCGCTGCATTGCAGGACAGTCTACATCACGGTAGTCAATGATTCGAGCCTGACTATGGGTTCTTTTTATTTCCCCCGACCTCCTGGATGAGGCAGTGCAAATTGGCATAGCGCTGCCTGGGATTTGGGTTAGATTAGTTAGATTTTCTATACTGCCACGTTGCTCTCCAGCAACTCCTAGTTTCTAAATTGGGCGTTGGTGAACGTAATCATCCCATGCATGAACTGAGTAAAGGCTTTCGTGTTGGATGAACAGTGGATAGATGAATCATGTACACCTCCCCCGCCATCTGTCCAAGTATCTGCAGAGCTGCCGACAAGGCAGGGTTAGTGGGAATTGGGAAGGAAGGAAAATGAAAAAAAAAAGGAATTTGCAACAAGTATGGAGAAGTGTAATGTTGATGATGAACTGGGTGATTGCATTAGAACAACAGTACAACATGTCAGTTCACAAGCTTCATTTGAATTTGAATTAATTGATCATAGACAATGAAGAGGTGTAATGTTGATGAAGAACATAAGCTCCAGGGAAGAAGACACAAAACAGAAGACATGTCACATTCATAACTGAACAGAATTCTGCCATTTTTAGATGATTTTACCATAAATAATGTGCAACACATGTGGATCTGTGATTCTTCAAATTCTAATGTGACATAATACCTTTAACAAACCAAAACATATTCTTCTAGAATTCTGCCAGTTTTTAGATTAATTTATTTACCTTATTACAACAGATTATCCATATGGGCCTATCTATGCATAAATCCCTAAGTAAAAAAAAGAAGATTTAAATGATGTGCCAGTATTATACTTATAGTATACTTATGTTTAACCATAAGTATGTATGCAATATATTTAAGTATATTTGAAATATACTTTCAAATTATACATACCAAAATAATATATTAGAAGTATATTTAGGATAAATAAAATACATTTAAAGTACAATTAAGTATACTTATTTGCTTGGGTGCGATGGCTACACACTACTGTGTTTGTTTCTGTAAATCTGATCTTGTCAAGCAAGCACACTATTATCCAGAGCAACTTACTGTACAGTGACTACAGGGACATCCCCCTGTAGCAACTTGGGATAAAGTGACTTGCTCAAGGACACAATGACATTTTGCACAGTCAGGGTCGGGAAGCGAACCAGCAACATTCTGACTACAAGTCTGACTTCCTAACCACTGAGCCATCTGCACCCCCAAATGGTGTGCAACACATGTGATCTGGAGGTGAAACCCTATTTCAGAAGGATGTGTGCTTTGATATAATCGTTTTTTTCTTCATATTCAAATTTTATATAATACCTCTAACAAAACAAAATATATTCTTCTAGAATTCCGCTGGTTTTAGATAATTTTATTTGGGTTATTACAACAGTTGATCCAGCGATGCTTGCATTTTGATGACAAGGAGACATGAGGATGCTTAGAAATGGACAAGGACATGTTTGCTGCTGTCACATTTCTCCATGGTTTTGTCAAAGGAGTGAGAAAAATGCGAAGGTGATTCAAAGTCAAACTGTGTTTAATTACGACAAAACACTGTTACGAAGTAATACTGCCTTGGGGCAACACTTGAACTAATTATTATTAGACATACACATACACTGAAAGACAGCAACAAAGAACGACAGTGACAACAACAACCACCGAGCCATAAATACAACACTAACTAGATAATTGGTAACAGATGAGATGATCAGTGGTGTGTATTGGTTAGACAGGAACAGTTGCTGGAGTTGTGCGTAATTTTATGTCCGGGAGAATGGAGAGCATAACATAAAACATGGAATAGGCTATGGTCGCTATTCCCTCAGGGAGGGGGATGTCCTCTATGGTAGCCCCCCAAAGGCTCGGCCCCAGCCGAGCAGACGACCAATTACGGACGCCAACCCAGATGCCACCACCAGCCATGTAAGAGGGAGGAAGGGCAGCAGACCCCCTCACTGGTAGGGTATCCCCCCACAGACACCCCCCCCTCCAGAGGATGTCCATGATGCTCTGCCCATCAAGGCTGTAGAGGGGCTGGAGGCTCCCACCTCACAGGAGGATCAACAAGCAGTGGCCAGGGAACTGGCAGTGCATAATGATGCACAGGGGGTGTGGTAGCCAGTACCAGCTATAGGGGCATATAGGGGCATTGCAGACAGATGGTACCGGTCATGATCAGGTGAGTAGAACCCTGTTGACCATCGATGCTACGGACCCCTTGGTGGTCTCTGATGACAGTGAACCCCCAGAGGTGTCTGCTGTAGCTGTAAGCATAACCTCAGGGTTCTCTGCTGCAGCCATGGTCAACCTGGGGGTGTCTGCTTCAGCCGACATGTTCCTGAGTGTCTCGTCAATGCTGATGGAGCCCTGGCAGCCTGGGTAAAGACGGTGGAGGATTGCTGGGGGTTGCACGGGCCATCACCCCTGGCAGTACCGTTGGGGGGAGCCCCGTCGCTGGCCACAGGCAGCAGTGGTGACCACTGGCATGGATGTGGAGGCAGGCATTGCAGGCGTAGGCGTGTGTGGTAGCACTGTTACCACAACAGGAAGGAGTGGAGATGAAGCCGTGTTTGAGGAGAAAGGGACGCAAGTCCACCATGGTGGAGGCTGGGAGCATGCAGTGGGTTGTGGACTGGTTTGACGAGGGTCCTGTAGATCCACAAGCAGCCCCAACTTCCTAGGTTGTGGGATTGGCGGTGAGGGGGAATGGCTAGGGCTGCCAGTTGGTAGAGTAAGTGGCGGGCGTGCCGTTGAGTAATCCCGCTGTAGCTCCCCCCTAAAAAGCAGTTTGGGAAACTAGGACGACTTTTCCCAGGTTTCCTCCTTGATGTGTGGGGGGAGTGGCTGGCCCATGCCTGCGCTGGAGAGTGTGTCTTCCTCCCACGCCAGTTGCTCCAGTTGGTGGCCCCTTCTATCCTACCACTCACACAGTAGGGAGAGTTGAAGGCACTATACACCTCTTCTGCTATCCCGTTGTTGTGGGAGTAGAGGTTATAGTCCTTCGACTTGTGCATACCCTCAAAAGTGGCATGGAATATATGTGCCACTTCCTCAAAGTATACACACAGCTCACCTACTAGGATGTCATAGATTTCCTGTGCTGGTCAGCTGTGCTTCTTCCTTGGCTGTCTCGGGTTATGGTTGTCATTCTGTCACAATTGTCCATGGTCTTGTCGAAGGAGTGAGACAAATTCGAAGATAATTCAAAACCAAACTGTATTTAATTACAACAAATCAATGTTACAAAGTAATACTGTCTCGAGGGGCAAAACCGGTAATAATTCTTCTTAGAAATACACATACAAGGAAAAACATCAACAATGAATGAGAATGACTACAACAAACACCAAACCATAGATACAACAATAACTAGAGAAATGCCAAGAGCTGAGATGATCAGTGGTGTGTACTGATGATGATGAATGGAGAGCATAACGTAAAACATGGAACAGGCTATGGTCTCTATTCCCTCAGGGAGGAGGAAGGCCGTTACAGCTGCTGTCTCAGACACTTGGAAAAGTTTTGTGAAGAATTACAATGCTTGTTACAAACCAGGAGATAACATTCAGTAACTGCTGATGAGGAACAATTTCAAAAAAGCTTGGTGCAATTTTACCCAGTAGATGGCAAATAATGCAAACAAATTTGGGATGTGGATAGAAAGTACCATGTTCAATGGCTATCCATACCTGAATAAAGGTGAAACCAGGCCAGGGGGCGAGTGACTGTCAGAGACTATCGTTTTGAGACTTATGAAGCCTTTCACAGGGAAAGGCAGAAATGTGACCACTGTCAACTTCTTCACATCACTTTGCCAGGCAGACAAGTTGATGGCAATGAATGCAAGCCTTTTGTGAACCATGAACAGAGACGAGAAAAGAAAGCTACGCTGAGACAATTAGACACTACGATCACACAACAGTAAAGTCAACATTAGAAAGTAAGCATAGCCATCTAAATTAACATATGCAATTCATTATGCTATGTAGAATGATGCATTGTTTTCAGTTTTTCAATAGGGAAGTATGCATGAAAAACAGAGAAAAAAAACTACTTTTAATGGTGTACTGTTTTTACATGTATTCTTATTGTTGTTTTTTTGCAAATTGTCGAGCACACTTTTACTCATACTGACAATGTAACAAACTTGGTGCGTTACATTTTGACATTTATAATGACTTATCCATAAAAGTGTTTTTCGTCTGTTCAGCTTTGTTTTATAGTTTCAAAAATTGCACCAAATGAAAAAAACATATCTTTCACCTACAAAACCTAATTTTACACGGAGGATTTTTTTATAACAGTTTTATAATGTTGATATCTGAATGATGACACTGGCGACAAAGTCGGCAAGTGCTGGCATCCTCATGTTAAAATATTCATTCATTCTTTGCATTAAAATGTTACATAATACCTTAAACAAACAAATGAAATTCTGAAATTCATACTTTTTAGACCATTGTATTTAGGCCGATGATAACAAGGTTGGTGTTATAATGTGATGGCTGGATGCCTACTGGAGGCTGCGGAGTAGAATGGCTTTGCTACACTTGATGGTGGTTAAAGGTAGTGTGAAGGGCCTGGCGGTTCTAGTGTTCTAATACTTTATTTTTACTGTACTAGACTTAAATTGTTTCAAAATAAGTCACTTTACGTTTACAGCTTTTTTTGCGTCAGAGTCAGGTGTGGCAGTTACTCTCATTCCCGGCTAAAGATAGGTTGGTGTAAGGCCTTGTCCACGGTATTTTTGAAAACTGAGTTTTTCTTCACACCCTTTTCAAAAAATATCTCATCCACACAAGCACGGTTTAAGAAAATATCTGTCCACATTAAAACGCAAAAATGGCCGATCATGCACTGTCAAGAGCATGCCAAACCAACAGGTGATGATAGAACCCTAACTTTAAAGCCATGTTGGCAAATCAGAAGCCTAAAAAAGGGTTATTACTTGTTCCGGTAGTTCTCGTCCAAAACCGGCAAGGTCTGTGTCGTGGGAGCGTAGCGTAGTCATAAGCAGTGACCTGAGTAGTAATTGCATTCTGATGCCTCTGTTCAGAAATATAATGCAATAACTGTGCATGTATCGGTATACATGTTATAAGCCCTGTTAGCACGGTTATTAGCAGTGATATTATGGCTATGTCCGCAAATGCACAGACTCTGTTTTTTTGTATTTATTTGCACAGACTCTCCTCATGTAAACAATGGAGATAGTGGCAAAGAAAATGACTTGGTGAAGATAAGCCCAGACATATTTTGTGGGTCACAAATGTAAATGTAAAAAGAGACTACAAAGGAACCAGGGAAGGTGTTCTCTCCAGTGCAACAACAGTTGTGAATCAAATTAACCACGCCTTTGATGAGCGTGTGACATCCAATAAAAAGCACTCTATTTTCACTTTTTTTTAAATAGAATAATTTATAGACCTGCAAGGAGGCCAGATGAGATTAGAGGTATGTCCTCCCAATGTTATTGTAAGCCCACTAATTTGAACTTGATAGTGCTTTAGATCAAGGTGGAACAGGGGATCTACACTTACAAAGAACATTAAATTATTTTGGTCAGATAAGGGAAAACTATTACCTCTTTTCATCTTCAGTCTTCAGATATCTAAAAATTAGTAACTGTATATTAAAAAATAAACTTTCAGGAAGGGTTATTATCATGATAGACTTTTTGGGTAGTTTGTCCTTACTTTTATTCTGTATTTATTATTCATTCTCTTTTACAGCATAAAAAATACAAGAACCCAACATAGTACAGATGATAATGGACCTATAGTTTATAGCTCAAAAATGATCCCTTAAATATAAGCCAGACAGAATGAATCCACAATCCTACCAACTATGAATATAGCATTATTTCCGCACATGTTGATGGAGTGTCACCCTTTGAACTCAAGGCAGAACGGTGTCCGCAAGGGAAAATGATCTTGACTTCCCTGCTCTAAAAGATATTCTCTATTGTATAAGTAACAGTTAGGGCAAACACACCCAACTTTTGATGAAATGGTATGATGAAGATATGGTCTGTTGACTTATCAATCGTTTAGTAGATAGTTTACCTCACAGATTAAAATAGCATAGAATATAATGAACTAGAAATTTCATGAATGTCGCTGTAAGATGCAGTACTGTTGGCACCATAGTGACCCTTGGGATGTTAAACTGGCATCAAAATTGGGGCTTTGATCTGGTGGCTACTGAACTCTTGTCCTCTCACTGGCACACATGCACACAAACACGCAATAACATGTAAGCGCTTCCACACTCACGTACACACCTTGGCAACCAGTTGATCTGCAGGGGAACATGGGGGAATTGTATGTTTGATGTGTGTGTCCTTCACCATTTCAAGATTACTTCTTCCTTTCCTATTCGACAGCAGCAAGCAAAAAGCACGTCTGACTTTCAAGAATTTCCACAAGTGACTGCTTTCTGGAACTAAATGGGTGAGGCAAATCCTCTTAAAATCATTTTCAACACTGTGGCAAGAGGGAGAAAAGGCAAGGCTTCTCCCAGGCTAACATGAGCAGGTTGTTTAGCTGATGTTGTTCAGCATAAGGACACTTTGCCTTTCTATGTCTTCAAGGCATGGCATGGAATGCTAATATGACATAGAATATTACATGTTACAAGTATAGGTAATAAAACTAATAAACAGTACATACACAAGAGTACATGACATACTTGTGTACTGTTCACACACATTCATTGCCACGCATAGCTTCAGCTATATAAATGTGTCTTTTGATATTGATAAACAATATATAAATTATTTACCTAACCTTCCCCTACAGTTGTGCTCATAAGTTTGCATACCCTGTCAGAAACTGTATTTTGGCATTGATTTTGACAATATGACTGTTCATGCAAAAGATCTGACTGTTATGCAGTGTTGTAGTTAAGTCACTAACTCTCGAGTCTGAGTCAAGACTCGAGTCCCCAATGTTCGAGTCCGAGTCCAAGTCTGAGTCACCAAAGAAGAGTCCGAGTCGAGTCACCATTACCTGAGTTCGAGTCCGAGCCTTGAGTCCCCAGTGTTCGAGTCTGAGTTACTAAAGAAGAGTCAGCGTCGAGTCACCATTACCAGAGTTCAAGTCAGAGTCCTGAAAGTCAGAGTTGAATTTCAAGAATGCCTACATTGCTCCACTTTGGCACCTTTTAGGAGCTGATATACGATTAAAAGAGGGATAAACAAAAATGACAACACTTTCACCATTCCAAAGAGAGGTTTTCACTTTGTTGTATATTTGCAGAAAACTGAAAGCATTAGAACTTCAGAACTGAGAACACTTTAATATCTGTTTATTTATCGCAAGTACTAGCCTATTGGTATAATATATGGATATGAGTCAGACAATTTATTTTAGTGTCAACATTTACTAAAAGTGTAAATCGGAAGATGCTGGTAGTATCAAGAATTGAGTTTGGTGAATCTGTGTCACAGTGTATCACAGTTGGGTTTTGATTTCCACAAGGCCAGGTTGTCCACTAACACAGAAATGTGCTGTTATTTCTATAATAAAATGGCACCATGACACCAGCGCAGCAGTTCCAACTTCGTTTACATAAGATGATATTTTTGAAAAAGAATCAAAAAGTATTCAAAAACATCCTTAGCAACAACATCACAATGTCTTACATATTTATTGAGATTAATTGTGTCTACATATTTTGAGGAGGTGATACTGACTTCCTGAATTATAGTCTCAGGGGACAAACGTCCTTAACTGCCAATTCAAACTACTGTAGGCTCAGTGCATAGGTTTCCAGATGAGACTTACTGATTGGGTGAGTAGTGTAAAAATAAACCAAATGGCTTTGCAGGATCTGCTTAGGAACACGCAAATCCTACAGGTACCGTTAGTTGCTGTGAAAACTGCATGGTGAATGTCAGAAATTGGGCAAAAAAAACAATACAAAAATAAAAACTATATTTGGAATCAGTGTACCAATATCTCTTTAAATACTGAATTGCAGGTAAAAAAGGCCATTCATGCAAATCAGTTCTGACTGACTTTGGTGTCTGAGTAGTTACACAAAAATTTGTTTGTCCGCTCCTATTGTTATTTAAATATTTTAGTAAAGGAGTGCAAAATTTGGTTTGTGGTTTATGTGCTTTTAGCTTTTCGATCTCCTTTGGGCAAGAGATTGAATTAATGTTTGTAGACACTGAGATGTTACACATGAGAAAACAAGCGATTGTGCAAAATTACAATACTCTCCCAATTATAGCTCTACAAACACACCGTACACACATGATAGAAAATCTCATTTGGGGAGCAGTTCAAAGGCACAAGGACAATAATTTGCTTAATTTACATCCCTTTCCGTTTGAATAGATCACTGAGCAGATCTTGTTTACTTGTAGCCAAAGCCTTCCAAAGTACACATAACATTTGCATGTTTCCACAAGATATGCTACTGTCGCCACACTTTCCTGTCCAAAATAAATGTTGCGTCAGGCGGCTTAGAAATCTCCCTCATCTCCATCAGCCTTGAACCCTGTCCTCCCCAGCTCATCCTCAGCCATATCTCCACCCTCTTAATTACTTGTTGGATGGGGGTAGTGTCTTTGCTGTGTTCCTGCTGCGTTGGTTATTACAGGACTGTATGGTAGAGGAGCGTCTGCCAGACGGCCAGAACAAATGACAAGCTGCTCAAGGCGCAGTGCTGCAACTCACCTGGGGTAAATGAGGGCATCCGTTCCTGCTGGGTTTGAGGCCTCTCACCTCAGGAGCCAGCCTGATGTTGAAGAGAGCCTGCAAAGCACACTGTGCTGCCTGGGTTTTGGCCAACTTCTTACTGCGTCCAGAGCCCTCGAATATCCTCCCATCCACTCGCACGGCCATGATGAAGCTTCGCGCTTGCCGGCCTTCCGTCCGTTCCGACAGGCACACGTACCTCAGGCCCGGACGCAGTTCGTTGAGCAGCACCACAGGGCTCTTGGGGGCCTCATTTGGAATGGCCACAGGGACCCCTGCCAGCCGTTGCTTGGCCTGAACCATTAGGTCCAACGTGTGGCGAAGTAATCGGCCGTGACGGAGGGCGCTAGACAGCCGCAGATCATTCTTCTCCGTCGCTGACCGGTAGAGGGAGAAGCTGTCGCCAACAACGCCTCCACACGATGATGACTCGAATCCCTTAAACAGAGACTCCGGAAAGTCTGCAGCCTGGTCCGAGGTGAAGTCTGCTGAGGGGTTACTGTGATTACCCATGACCAGGTGAGCTTGAGGCGCATTGGGAAACTGAATGAAGGACTTGAGGGCCAACTCGGCTGCCCGCATCTTAGCCTTCTTCTTGGTGGGGCCTGTGCCCTCAAAGGTGAGGCCGTTCACCTCTACAGCGATGGAGAAGAGGGGAGCATGCACTGGCCCTGTCTGGGACACCAAGTAGTACTGGAGGCCCGGCCTAAGCTCGTTAAGCTGCACCAGGGCATTCTTTGGTGAGTCTGACCATGAGAATTTCTTGTAGATCAGACGGAGTTTACACATGTGTCCATTATTGTCCTCCTCTAAAGGTCTTTTTCTCTTCACAGCAGAAGTCCCACCTCTAGACACGTCCGATCTGAACAGTGATTGGCGGTCGGTTGGGACAAGAGAATCCTCAAGGTTACCGATGTTCCGGTTCTCTTTGACCTCGGCACTGCTTGTGCCTGGCAATGACAAGAAAAGGAATAAAAACATTTAAAGCAATATACTAACTACTGTTTAAATACATGCACAAATTAATATTTCTGTGTACGATACAATGAGAATAAGAAAATAAATCTCCTGGATGGATTCGGCCACTTGATGAACAATGAAATGGTAATAAAATAATCTAACACCGCCCCCAGTTGACAGTCACCAGTGCCTAGAAGGCTGCTCAAATACAAATCGACACAAATGGGGCATTACCTGCTAAATCACTTTGTAATCTACAACTACATTGGTACTGTGACTGTGTGGTGTAAGGGGGGACTATTTGTACCTGTATAATATGCAACTTAATGCAAAGAAGCAATCTCTATTGTAATAGGGGCGTGATATTTTATTGAGATGGTATTGTATTGAGAGTTAAACACATTGGTGGATAAAAGAGCAAAGCTGGGTGATTGTCTTATTTCCCATTTCTATTCTCCATGATTACCAACTTGAAGCAGCTGTGCTGTGATGCTGTCCTCTTCAGATCTCTTTATGGCTCAGTGGTTAAGGAGTCTGACTTGCAGAAGATTGCAAGTTCGATTCCCGACTCAAATGTTGTTGTGTCCTTGAGCAAGGCACTTTACACTAAGTTGCTCAGGATAAGCATGTCCACTAAATGACTCAAATGTAAAGTAAATGTGTGAACGAAGGTTTACTGGAGGGGAAAATTGATAAATGTTTCCATACCAAGAATGTAAATATTCAATGGAGAAGTCAGAATAACACAACCAAATGCATGGACAGAGATGCAGAATGTCTGGTAGAGAGTCATAATGCAAGAAAATATTCATTTCTGAATTGTTATGTGGTTTGTAATTAATGAAACCTGAACCTTGTATCAGTTAATACATTCTTCAGTACTGTCACAAGGCTGGGAATTATTTCTAACAAAAAATACCTTTTACATTTTCTACATGAAATTAAAGTTTTCCTGCAACAGGTTGATTAAAAGTAAATCCTACTGTACCATTTAATCAGATATACTGTCTTTTATAAATTCAAAAATTACAATACGATGCCAATATGATGAGGTTTAATCTGGAAACAGTATTACTCTAATTGTCGAAGACAAATGTTCCCTTAGGACAATAATTTGATACCTGCAGTGGCGCTGGCTGTGTAACCGGTACCGACTGGTTTAACTTACTCAAAGTGTCCTCGTCCTCAGTACTGGTGATCCCAGCGCTCATGTACTTGAACGGAGCGATCAGTGCAGACAGTATGTTGACTTTTTCTATGAACAGAAGCAAAAAGACACACCCACCATTAGTGCTACTGCATAGATGTGAAATAAACAGTGTTACTAACATATTGAAAGACCCCTCTGCCTTCACACACTCTGATCCAGTCACAACCACATACAAGGTGCTGCCTCTCTTTAACCACCTCCTTCTGCTTCGGAGAGTGGGAGGCTAGAGCTATCGATTTTGAGGAGATGTTAGTTGTCGGGGAAGTGCTTTCTAATTAAGGCGACTTGACTGGCCTGTCAATGTCTACATGTAACAGCAGTCCCCGCTGTGATGGTGTCTAATATGCTGTTACACTGTAAACAAGACAAACACCTGCAGGCAGGAACACCACAGGATCCTCTAGGGAGAAGACATGAGTCTATCGTATTAACAGGGATGCACAGCAGATTACACACGCTACTGTACCCAACCCCTGTACTTCCAATAGACCAGGAGTCCCTTTATCCATTGGTTGTAGAGGAAACAAGTGAAGTCGTACAGTACATTCACAGGTCAGCGTTCTAATGTGCACCTCGCAGTTCTGCAGACAGATCAGCCACGTCCCAGTCGGGTGAAATTACAATAAAAGCTGATTACAATAGAACCACCACAAGCAGAAATTAAGCAGTTTAGTCTATTTGACCAATACTAGAGAAAAAAGTGGGAGGTCATAACATAATCTAGTTTCTAGACCTTTAAAATTAATCCATATTTTAGCCAAAACACCATCAAAGATCGCTTCTGTTCTGCATCACCCACTACTTGACTGGCCTGTCGGTGTCTACTTGAAACAATAGGTCCAGCTTTGATGGTGTCTAATATGGTGTTACACTGAAAAAAAGACAAACACATGCAGGCAGGAACACCACAGAAACCTCTATGGAGAAAACATGGGGTCTATCATATTTACAGGGATGCAAAGCAGCCCACAATGCTACTGTACCCAATAGGTTTGCTGTTGTTTACCGAATATCTGAATCAGGGTCACTTCCAAGGGACGCTTTATTACCTTTATTATTTTTTATCCTTTACCTTTATTTTAATATCTAATATCTGTACCAGTATTAATTGATGCACATCAGATAAATAGTAACATTAACTGTAAAATTTGAAACCAAAGTATATCAGTATGTGACTCCTTAACTCTCATGTTGACATAGATTTCAGCTAGCCTATGTGCAGGCCTGGGTAAACCACATATATGGTGAGAGTTTGACTTTCTGGGCTGTGTTTTTGGAAACTACAAACTCTCCTGAATACAAATCTGTTTGAATCACTCAGCTATCTTTACAGTATCACAACCAAAGATACTTAATTTTAAGGTTGACATGAGTCAAAAGGTGATAAGGGAGGATTCAAAGATTCCATTTTTTTCTGTATCTCTAGCTGATTGAGGTAAGTAGTTAGCCAACTGTTTCTGTTTAGCCAGGCATTCAAATGAACAACACACCATAGACCTGTACAAAACGCATACACTTTCCTGTAGCTATCTGAATAGAGGTAAGTAATTAGCCAACTGTTTCTGTTTAGCCAGGCATTAAAATTAACAACACACCATAGACCTGTACAAAACGCACACACTTTCCTGTAGCTATCTGAATAGAGGTAAGTAATTAGCCAACTGTTTCTGTTTAGCCAGGCATTAAAATTAACAACACACCATAGACCTGTACAAAACGCACACACTTTCCTGTAGCTATCTGAATAGAGCAAGCTACAGTAGGTTGCTTGTCTTAATACAAAAAAATGTGATTCACACCAACAACAAATGTATAGTCTATAACTTTAATGTTAGATCAAGTTAGTAGTTCAGTAAGTTTGGTACAATTGTGTGCTAGCTTACAGTACATGTTTTATCCCCCACATCAGTGATGGTCTCCATATCTATCTATTACTGTCAATTGTTTTTTAATAGACCACTCATGTAATAATAAATTATTTTAGATAAATCAGCTGTTGGCAACGTTGACCATGTTAATGACAACTAATCATTCCAAAAGCTGCTATTTTGATATCTAGTAAGGTGGTTAATGTTGCTTGACAGAACTTCAAGTTCAAGTTCTACTAGGAGTGCAAAGAACATGAAGATGTTAGGAGAGGGCTAGCTACTGACTGACAAGTTACACCATATACATTGCTGCTTATAATGTAATCACATCTGACATTACTGTAATGATGTTTATATATTTTTCTCTTCTTAGATTTTCTCATTCCAGATGAAACTGGTGAGCACTTGGCAGCACCCTCTTTTACAGATCCGCATCAAACTCTCTCCTTAGAAAATTAAATGTTGTGTACCACAGTGCCATCCGCTTTGTCAATGCTCCATGTAACACCCATCACTGCAACCTCTACACATTAATTGGATGGCCTTTGCTACACACACCGCGACAAACACACTGGAATCATCTTATTTACAAGTATCTACTAGGCAAAACCCCGCCTTATGTATGATCATAAATCTCCAGAGCAACACCCTCTCTTAATCTGCGTTCAAGCAGTTTTATCACTCTGATTGCCCCAAAAGCCTGCACCTCCTTCGGCCGCCTCTCCTTACAGTTCTCCGCTGCTAATGATTGGAATGTACTGCAAAAATCCTTGAAGCTCGAATCTACTGTACCTCTCATTACCTTTAAAGCATTACTATCAAATCTACTATCAGACCAACGTACATGTTGACTCCACCCACACTCTCTGGCCGTTAATGCATCTTGCACACTCTCACCCTCACAGGTGCCTCTGTATGTTTTGCTCACTCCCTTTCCCACAGCCTTGGTCATTATGCCACCTACTCTAGTGTTATTTCTGCACTGCCACTTTGTATTCTGATAAAGCTGCCTCTCTCTCTCAGACCCTATTTTTCCACTGACTGTATAGTATACTGCCCCGCTGTCACATTTGAGGTGAGGTTTCCATGTTTAGTCTCTGTGTTCCCTCTGTTTGTATGAGTATGCTGCCCTCTTGTGTCTAGTTTTGTCATAGGTTCATTTAGATTATTAGTTGGGTCATTGGTAGTCACGGGTGGTTTGAATTAGTCATTAGTATGTGTTTGTATTTAGTCATGGTGTTCTCCCCTTGTCTCTTGTCT
>JACXGM010009659.1:0-27272 GCA_016801145.1 Umbra pygmaea | reverse complement strand
CAGAGTACTGACGGTCAATAGTACCGGATCACGCTTCAGGTTGAGGTATCAGACAGAGTACTGACGGTCAATAGTACCGGATCACGCTTCAGGTTGAGGTATCAGACAGAGTACTGACGGTCAATAGTACCGGATCATGCTTCAGGTTGAGGTATCAGACAGAGTACTGACAGTGAATAGTACCGAATTACGCTGGAGGTTGTAAAACGCACTGCGACCCCTTGTGTGCAGACCGGGCATCTGTAAATTCAATCGGAAGTATAGAATGATCTGATCCCGTGAATGATCTGACTTCCGTGTTGAATGAACAGTGCTAAAACGATTCGGCGGCTCGGCGACATGTGGTTGGATGAATCATGTATGTGCACCTTGCCATCCCACAGATCTGTCCAAGGAGGTGCAGAGCTCCAGAGAAGGCAGCCTTAGTGGGAATTGGGAAAGGAAGAAAATGCAAAAAAAAAAAATAAATAAACCTTTTGGTCGGCTGACTGAAACATTATTATTCAATTTGTTTGAAATTATCTTGAGTGTGCTGAGATTTAGGCTATCTTAGGGTGTTTTCACACCTACCTCATTTGGTCTGGACTTTAGGAATTTTCTGTTTGGTCGAACCAAAATTGCAGGTAAGAAATGTGCCTCGGACCACAGTCCAGATCAAAAGACCAACTTTTGGTCCGATCAAAAGAGGTCGTCTCGTTCCAGACAGTTCGTTTGCAGTATGAAAACACTTTGGATAGTCCGAACTTTCGGACCAATTACAGGTAGCACGTCCGTCTTCTCACCAATCAAAGGGAGACGCAACACACGTACATGGTGACGACACACCAAAGGGACATTATGGAAAGTTATTTTGTGCGCTAACAATATCAGTATGTGAAACCTAAAGAATGGCATTGAATGTACACACTGTAATTAATCACGAACATTGGTTCGGACCTTGGTCCGGTCTTTTAGGTGTGAAAAACGACCTTAGATATTGTTTCCATGTCAACAGAAAATGTTTGTGATGTGCTGAATAAACGAGTAACTTTATAGTTACTAACTGCATTGCTTTACAACAAGGAAGTGCATGGAGTGAACTCTATTATTTAGGGAGTTTGGCAAACACCTTTTTGTCAGTGTAAACTGTAAAAGAATAATGTAAACCTATTGTAAACTTCTCAAACTATATGTAAAATTTGTTTATTGGTTTGTTATTTCTCCCCAAAAAACATCCCTACTCGGTTTGAACTGGCAATCTTTGCACGGAGGTTGAGCGCCGTATCCATGGTGGTCAGTTAAGAAATCATGGAAAACAGCAGTATTATGTCCTGAAGCACGGAGTACACAGTTGCATTTGTGTATTTACAGGTACAATATTTAACAATTCTTTTTGGTGACTTTCTTTTAAAAATACAGGCCGGGTGTCTGTCAAAGCACTTTGTGACAACTGTTGTTGTAAAAAGGGCTTCATGAATAAATTTGATTGATTGATTGATTGATCTACTAAACGTTGTGATAAGATCACGTATTGTACATTATAAACGGTCCAGTGCCACTGTCCATCTGTAATAATCCATTACATGCACTTAATATACTGTACATTGACACATTGTAAGTGCCTCAATTAGATGAGAGACATCTGTAGTAATACTCGCTGGCAGGTCTCTAGTGTATATATACACATACTTGCTAATACTAGTAATACTAGCTGGCAGGTCTAGTGCATATATACTGTTACACCTTTGAACCCACATTAGTGCCTAAAGACATTTGAAGTGCCTGTGAGACGTAGAAGTTATGTATAATTTTTTAATTGTAACCCTAATGTACCTAGAAAATTAAAGGATTATAGCTTAATTACGTCAAATATCTTTAAATTTGCTTCTACAGACAGTATAATGCCATACCTTACACATTACATTTATTTCTGACTTTCTAATGCTAGTCTATACCACATGGTCCTGTACTGTTATACTAGTCTATACGGCAGGGTCCTGTGTTCCAATACTAGCCTATAACACATGGTACTGTGTTCTAATACTATTCTATACCACCTGGTCCTGAGTTTGAATACTAGGCTATATCACCTGGTACTGTGTTCTAATACTAGTCCATACTGCCTGGTCCTGTGTTCAAATACTAGTCTATACCATCTGGTACTGAATTGTAATACTATACAATATGGTCCCTTGATCTAATATTAGTCCATACTGCTTGGTACTTTGTTCTAATATTAGTCCATACTGCTTGGTACTGTGTTCTAATATTAGTCCATACCGCTTGGTACTGTGTGGTCCTTTATGCTCCAGCACTACAGACCCGAGTGATGCATCTATATATAACGTGAGGAAGTACAAGCACAGTGTTTGTCTGAAGCCATGTCCCTGACCTCTCAGGGCCCTGTGTGGACCAGACAGTTGTCCTTCTGGAAGAGTGTGAGTAGCAGGAGGATGCCTGGCAGATAATTGGTCCGTGAATGAAGCTGCTCCACCCCCTGTCTCATTGTCATGCATGGCTGTCTGTAAGATTCCTGGCTGCCTGCGTGCCGAGCTCTAAGGCCGGGGCGTCAGACTGTGAAACGACCCTCCGCCACTCAAACTGAGAGCTAATTGGGTGTGGCTGAAACAATACGGCTCCCCCCGGCTCAATGGAAACTCACAGTCTCTCTCACCAAAAGTACCGGCGCCGCACTTCAATTCCTCTCAAACCTGATCAACACAGTAGTACACAGAACAACAATAAACTGGCCTAGTTGCTCCCCAGATATACTTCTAAATGGGAAAAGGACTGGAGAACGACGTCTGCCACCTCCGACCCGGGTAATCAGAGAGCGATCACATGGCGAAGCAGCCTGTCAGGCGGCGTGGAGAACAGTGACCTTTGTGTCTGGCTGGCAGTAATGGAGACCCAGGAAAGATGACTGATGATAAGGCTTTGCACATCAAGTGTCACTCACACCTGGTATAAATGTCACTCAGGGCTCCACGTTATCAAGAGTGTGAACAGGCTACATTCCTGCTATGAAAGAAAGCAGGTAAATAACACCGATCTGGCTGTGATGAGCTCTGGCTCCATTATTAGCCCCTAAAGGTCCAGGATGAGCGTTAGAGCTGAGGACAGCGTTCCATTAGATCACATACGACAGCAGCTGCTATTGAAAATGTTTTATTGAGGAGAATGTATGTCTCGTTCACTATCTCTGAAGATGCAAATGGCATATTGCAAGTAATTGCAAATTGATTTATCCTATTCCGCTAGCATGCCATCAACAACTTAATCCACACTCCCCTGAGAAGAAACATTCTTCATTAACCACAACGGATGCAATAGGGCTGACAGGAAGAAAGTAATAGTTTGTGTTAGTACAGGTGCAGCGAAACTTCTGTCCTAATATTCTCAGTCCCACAGGTACCCCTTGATGCTGATTCAGCCTGCAGCTAGACCACCCTGGCTGCCAGCTTGGCCCGGTTGTCTGATGCTAAAGCCTAGCAGGTTTGATCGTGATCACAGGGAAACGGCCATGTTTGTGCTACATACTGGTCGAGGAAGGAGCTAGCTCTATGCAATGCTAATCACTGAGTTAGACGAAGAATGCCGTCGAACCATACACTCATGACCTATGGAGTCCATCAGTCCTGATGCAAGTAATTTAAACCACCTCACACACACACACACACACACACACACACACACAACGACACACTCCTAGGAGAGTGGTTAGAAAGCAAGCAGCGGCCCACGTTGCAGCTCAGGTAATTAAACCCCATTCATGCTGCCATGGACGATCAATACTTTCTCTCTCCCTCCCTCTCCTCCAGTCTCTCTTTCCTTTTCTTTCTACAGGGCTCACAGTCCAATTGTTAACTGCTAAGTTAAGCGAGAGAGGGCAGCATAAAAAGAAACAGAAAAAAACTTGGCAAAGCCTTTCCTTCAAAGCGCGAGGTGCCCACAACTGACACGGTGGCGCTGCGGCTGTGGAAGAGCCCATACAGTTAGTGTATGTGCGGGGATGCAAACACTCCCTTGCCTTGGTGTCAAATGCAGACGATGGGAGCTTGTGTCGTCCTCCCCTCAGGGATTGGAGCTGCATCTGAACTTCAGAGGCAAAGATGGATGAAAGCGGAGCGCGAACCCGTGTGCCTGTTCCCAAGCATGGGCAGGGGGCAAGATCGGCTGTGATGGCATCTACAGGGTGCCCCAGAAAGAGCCTCAAAACAGACCTGGCCACCAGGCTAAAAGAGTGTCCCTAATGCTTGTAAAATATCCAGTTCATTATGTGGGTGTGTGTATGTGTAAATGCACCTTGAGGCCCCTAACACACCAGCCCCCGCTACCCGCGGCCTACAGACCTTGCTACATGTCGCTCCATCCATGCCCCTCACACAGGACACAAAGGCGCACACGGACGCGTGCTCGCGCATTTGACAAACTATAGGGAGCCAAGCCGAGCCGAGGGTTCAGTTGTAATTAAAAACAAGCCTATAACGTCTCCGGTAATGGGAGCTGGAGGCCCGTTGGCATGGAAACATAACAGCATGTGCACCCCCCCCAAACCCCTCTCACCGCTCTGCATGTCTCAGACGGAAATTGGCAGACGAATCAAGCCATACATCACCGGGGCCGATATGAGAGCATCACTCTGAATAATGGCCAGTGGAGAAGCAGCGTCTCTTATCACACAAACAGCATTATTAAGGCCTCCATTACCCCACTCAAACAGCCGCACAGATAGAGCTAATGAAGACATCCTGTATCGGTTGAGAGGTATGGGCAAAGAAAATAAACAACGGTGTAGTACTGAAGAGGACATCAGACAGGGAGATGTCCTCGGGCAGTCCCTAAAACACGGAGCTCCCACCTTCACAAAGTACTGCTGCCGTTGTGTAAATCATCTCAAGATGTCAGCTTCGTGTTATTTTCTGGTAGACTGCCTGAACAGTCACGTGACCCAAAACAACTCACAGTGGATTCGGTTAGTTACCGGTGGTACTAGAAAAGAAACAGCCAGCACTGCCATTGATTGAAGGCTGCAATGAAACAGGATGAGGCGGCGGTGGTGACTCGCACGGTCTACCGACTGACCAGTAGCCAACTGGAGGAAGCTTCTGCAATGTTACGCTTCACCGAGTTGGACAATCTCCAACCATATGACATACTAACAACAAATCGATGTGATCAGAGACACTATACCTGGCTACCGTCGCTATGGTTCCCAGCTGTGATGGCTGCCAGGGGGGATTCCATACGGTATTTACTCAGGTTTTGTCATTTCTAGGTCAATTCTGTCATTTTTATCCCTTTCGAGAAAGCGGCGCTACAGTATGTGAAGACAGTACACAGGGTATGAAGACTTTCAGCAGCGGCCTTGTTTACACTGTCCTATTTTATACTGTCCTGGACAGCTACATTGATTCAGGTTAGATTCCTCGTCCGCGTTCCCGGACCAAACTGACAGGCGGAAAACTGACAGAGGGATGTGTTCTGTAGACTGTGGGATTGTCTACCACACGCGCCTATTGAGCTGGACCATCAGATCCTCACAGCTCCAGTTCTCCCCATTGATCTGGACGATGCTGCGCCCTGTCTGATGAATAAACACCAGGCCAGCAGCCTTCACACGCATCTCTGTTGGGAAAACCACACCTGGATAAGAGCAATGGATACACCTCCCTTTAACCTCGTTGTTCCAGCTTCCACTCCTGGGAGGCTCCAGACTAACCGCACAGAGAAGATCGGGACGCTGGATTAATGGAAGGAGAACAAGAAAACGTTATTCTGACATAACCGTCTGTAAAGCTCTGAACCCCCATTGGTTTAAATGGTTTCACGCAGTAATGTTTTGAACGCTAACAGCACAAACTGGGAAGAAAGAGGATTACAGAAGTAGAAGGGGACGAACCATAGAAATAGAATGGATAGAAAGGCCATTGAACTGCTTGGCGTGGTCATTTGATTAGTACACAACAAAATGGCGATTGTTGTTAGTTGTCACGGTGACAACACACAAATCGGTTTAATGCGGAAGTAGGCCGTTAGATCTTTGCAATGGAATGGTACATATGAAAATGGCTGCCGCTCTGACCATTCTGCTACATTGATTTGAATTGGAATGTCCTTTCTATCCATTACATTTCTATGGGACGAACATAACAACGCTTAGGACAGTAACGACATTCTGACAAAACTGCACATAGAACATTCCAGTCCCAAGCTCTGGACATGGTCGATTGGTGAAGAGGTCTGTGATGAAAGAGCAAAAGCCGCTCCATCCATCCCTAAACTGGACTGAGCCTGCTAATACTGTGAGTCCATGTTGGAGTGTGTCAAGCACTGTGTGGATACTCAAGAGGCTGGGCAAACCTACATCCATTGATTCCCTCTCAAGACACATGGAAGATATTGATAGTGGCTATCAAACAGGTATACTGATGTAGAACATGTGAACAGCGGTTGGTATTTTTCTCAATATCTATCCTACAAACACTGCGTCCAGGATATATAAGCAAGGAGGAAACGTTAGACCTCGGTCCCTTGTGTGAATTTGATTGAATGCCGGAAAGCGGCGTGGGACTAAATGTTAGGCATTCCATTACCTTGCAGTGTGAAGGTCACCAGTCCACCTGTGGTATTTGACGGTGAGTAACAGATTACCTACGGCCAGCAGCGAGGCTGGGAGGGGTGAGTCAAGCCGGCTGAGATGACAGAGATGCTTAGCAGCCTGCCCCGGCACGGAAGGCCATCCACTGCGTGTGTGTGTGTCCTGAGGGATGGCCTCTGTGGGCCGCCTGCACTAGAGCCACGGTGATGGATGGAGATGCTACGGCGCACCACCTCCACCCACCCCCCAGTTTACCACAGGTTATTTGTCACATCTGTCACCGCAATGATCCTCTCACATGGAGGCTGGCTCCCACTTCATCACTGTCCCCAAAACAAGGTGATAACGCAACCCCCGCCTCTCCGAGACAGGGCCCAGGTAATGGTTCCAGCTCTCCTTACAGAAAACGCCTCACTTTCTGTGTGCGTGGTTCGGCGCCTCGCATTTGTGGAGTTCAGGCTATAATCAGCCAGGGCGACTCGCAGGAAAATGTCAGAAAGCAGCAGTGAGCAGCGGCGCTCACATTGACTATGTCACACCGTAGCGTATCGTATTATGTGAGAAGGATTTGACACGACACCCGCAGTCCCACAACCAAGGACAACCGGTTTGAGCTATTTTTGAAAGCACAAGTAAAGGTTGTAACGACGGGGTGCAAAACAAATGTGAGGTTTTGTCCTCCGGTTCAATGAGCAGAAAGAGATAAATCACACACAGATTGTTTGTGTCAAACAAACATTTACACCTGAGAAACAAAGGGCCACTAGGAAGATAAAGAGAATGAGAGAGCTTGAGTGAACAAGAAACACACAGAGAGCTGGAAAGTGACAGAGAAACGCAGGGCAGAAACAAAACAGAGAAAAAGAGGCCAAATGATATAGGTGAGGATGATATAGGTGAGGACGGTATAGCTGTGGGTGTGGAGGAGGGAGAGGGTGTGAGAGCGATGTGGTGATGGATCAGAGGGTTTCTGATGAGACAGAGAGCACATGGAAATGCCACATGCAAATGAGACGCCAGAATGAGCACACGGGGAAGTCAGGCGCAAGCTAAAGCCTGGATGGAAGAGCCGGCAGACCACTGACCCAGCGAGCCAGGACGCCGGGCCAGCCACACGTACAGCTACACATGCATGCTGGCTCGCTCCCTCGCTCACTCAGATATTCATAGACACACACACACACACACACACATTTGAGAACCGTATTCTTATAGTTTCTGGTCTGTTTAAAACCTATCTAACTGTCTGACTCCACTGAGGCCTTGGTAACACAGGATCTGTGACACGCGATGTATGTGCAGATGTGAAGGCCAATGCACCCTGGCAAGGCCAGACACTGTTGACAAAAAATATAAAAATATAGCCTCTTTGGATGTCAGGAATATCATCAACAATAGATATATACAGATGTTCCCCATGTATAGCAGAATATGTTTCTACCCAACATTCTCAAAATGAATTCCCCCCGACTGGTGTAGATAAGCAACCTGACAAACTGTTCCACTGAATGCTACGATCTAGGAGTTCTTACTGAGAAGAGATGGCACTTTATATGGAGCTGATCTGAGATGGGCATGTGACGTCAGTCACCCCGTATGCACATTTTAATGGTGTCCTCTAACAATCCTTAAAATTTAGATGGTCTTTTGAACCAAAAATTTATCCATAGAGAACAATACTCAGTTCCCACAACACACCCAATAGCAACATTTAGCCTAAACCTAACCATCACCAACTTCTAACCCTAATCATAACTGTAATAGTAATTCTTAGTGTAAAAAGGCAGGACATCTTTCTTCTCACATGGAAAAGCAAATTTCCATTAAATATATGGCCCATTGTTTCCCTAATCCTAACCACTGAATCAAAAAGTGTTTACCTTAGTGTGGACATGCCTAAAAACATCTTTGCTTGTTTTTACCATGTTTGTGGGGACTTCCATTCCAAACATGTACACAAAGACGTGGATCAATCATACTTCAGCTGAGATGTGATGGGCGTCATACTAGCGTTGGTCGATAGGCAACAGCCAAATAGTTTGCTCCAATGACAACTCAATAAAACCCACAAAGTAACGCCCAAACACAGTCATTCAGAGCAACACGTAATGGGCCGGGGGCTAGCCTGGGCATCATTTCAAACTGCAGCTGTGCCCTTCAGCTGGCTGCTCCCTGAGGAGGCTGTGGTGTCACGGTGTCCTGTACTTCCATCTGAGCCCGGGCCTCCCAGGAACACAGGACAGTGGGAAGACTAACACCTCCCTCTCCTCGCTTCCTCCAACCCACTTCTCTCTCTCTCCTTTTTCTCTCTACACACATGTTCATTCTCTCTCTAACTAGCACGGCTGACCTCCAAAGTCCAACAATTAAAATGATAACTAACGGTCAATGAGACTCATCCCTGTTGCCATTTCATACTAAACATACTTTACATAACTGAAATTATGTTACTGAAAAATGTTTTTATTCTGAAATGAATAAAATATTTTGGGATTGTTTTTCTTACAACTTTTAATCAACCTTTAATATTGCTCAATATTGACTGTTCAAGGTCAGGATTTACAGACATTTATAAAAACAATTCAATTTAATTTACTTAGTTTAGAAACGCAGATATAACTAGCACAGTGAAAATCTGATGATTTCTTTAATTTACTCTTTTGGTTGTTTAAAACAAAGAAAGAACATTCCCCGAATCCATTTATATATCCAAGCAGTTTTTCCCACAAAAATCAACGCCCACAATTCTGTGATGAAACCATAAGCAAGCATTCGGCCATCAAAGGGCTCTTTAAGTGCAACATTGCTTGGGGCCAGTGTCCGAACAGATGTACGTTTTAAGCAAATATTTATCACTTCTCTGCAATTTACATAAAAAAGGTCACTTCTCATGTCCTTCCTCCTGACGCCTTTTGAATGCACACATTAAAATTGTGACATTTGTAATGTGTGCGCTTAAAAGACATTTTAAAAAACCACGAACACCTGCTAGAGTGAGTAGGTGAATTTAAATGGAACACTGTTAACGATACTGCCCACCGCAGACACACAGGACCGGCTGCAGGTGGGTGGAGACATCCTGCTGGCTGGGCATGAGTAGACTTGGGTCTCCTCCATCAATGGAGGATGTGGCATGGCGCCTGACTGCGTACACGGGTTAACTCTGAGAGGGGCTACGTGACTGATCCTCCCAGTAGCATACAGTCTGCTTGTCCCCAGTAACAGAGAGTACAAGTGTTAATACACACGGGAAGTGCACTGAAACTGACTCATTAAATCTGTTCTGGTTTGAATGGTCACTTCAACAGTACAGGGAAAACCGCTGCAGTCCTGGAGCGAGTACATGCCGACAACGCATGTGGGATGTGTGCATTTGTCAGACCCAAAACCGATGCAGGGTGTCCTCTGGTTTACCTGGCTTCTAATCCCCAGCCACTTCCATCTACCCTCGATGGTTACCACGGGGAACCGGGGCGTCTGGGGATGGATTAAGGAAGAGGGAGAGGAAATGTCTTCGATGGCCAAAGACGGCACCAGTTGCACCAATGAATGCGCTGCCGGGCCATTGAGGAGAAATAACAATAGCCTCATGGACAGTTTGAGTCACTGTAATGGGAATGATTGGACATTCCCTAATGAAATGCTTATTGATGTTAGGAGGACTAATACAGTGTACTAAAAGTTCTGTGAGGTTCATTAATAATGTTCAAGCTTTATAATTCGACTGCCACTGTGACTGTTTGTTTATGGGAAATAATGTCCTATGGGATGACAACAATAAATTAATCCAAGTACAAACTAAAAGGTGTTCTCTTGGACAAAACGTAAAAATAACTGTTAGGAATGAGGCAGCTACCAATTAAATATTAGTGAAATAATTGCTTTAATCTAAGCTTAGAAACAGATGTGACTCTTAACAAAAGTCAATGACGAGACGCTAATAACCTTGGTGGTGGAAACAAAAGAGAGAGTAGGTCTTTAAAAAAACAACTCCTTAACCCAATAGAACATCTTTGGAATAAGGAAGCACAAGCAATTCACAGCAAACCCAGACCAAGCCCTGAACAAACCCAGACCAAGCCCTGTACAAACCCAGACCAAGCCCAGACCAAGCCCAGACCAAGCCCTGAACAAGCCCTGAACAAGCCCTGAACAAGCCCTGAACAAGCCCTGAACAAGCCCAGACCAAGCCCTGAACAAGACCAGACCAAGCCCTGAACAAGACCAGACCAAGCCCTGAACAAGACCAGACCAAGCCCTGAACAAGACCAGACCAAGTCCTGAACAAGACCAAACCAAGTCCTGAACAAGACCAAGCCCTGAACAAGACCAGATCAAGCCCTGAACAAGACCAGATCAAGCCCTGAACAAGACCAGACCAAACCCTGAACAAGACCTGAACAAGACCTGAACAAGACCTGAACAAGTCCTGAACAAGTCCTGAACAAGTCCTGAACAAGTCCTGAACGAGACCAGACCAGGCCCAGCCCAAGCCCAGCCCAAGCCCAGACCAAGCCCAGACCAAGCCATGAACAAACCCAGACCAAGCCCTGAACAAGTGCTTTCCTGGAAGCAACGTGGACTTCTGATCCAGAACGATGGCTGTACCTAATAAACTGTCCATTGAGTGTATATTACCAGGTCAATTTTATATACTTCACAGGTATATTAGATAAGTTGCCATTTTTTTTTATGTGGGCGCTGCACATACTGACAACAGCCTCTTACAGGCCAAATCCCCTGTTGTGCTTTCATATCTCATGCCTGCTTTCTCTGCCTTATCTATGATTCAAATTTCAGTATATGTGCATGACAACCTTTCTCTGGCTCACAGCAGAGACAGGAACAGGAGATGCAGGCTGATGGCATCTCTCCCCGCTCACTCCTGGGGCTCACTCAATCAAAACAAATGGCCCAAGGCCGACACAGCGGTATTAGAAGATGTTGTCGTACTCCTTCAACCTTGGTATCGGTGGTACTGTACAGCCAAAGCAGATTCAACATGCATCGTTGTCCCCTGGCTGAGTTGGGGGGGCTGCATTGGTAACAGGACTCATGCGCCACACTAGATAAGACTCCATGTGAAATAATAACCAACAGGGTTTATAGCGTAGCATGTTGCAAGAACGATCACGTAGGTGTCAGGGAGATGCTTTAGGCTGACTGACACAGTTCTGACGCAATTGCCTTCAGTATCCCACTGTTGTCTAACCGTTTCTATGGACACTATGGGCTGTTAAGCTGCCCTGTCCACCATGGTCATTCAATTGCAGATACTAGCAGCATAGAGCCTGGTATTGCACTGCTGGTTTGCTTATAAAGCTAAGCAGGGTAGGGCCTGGTTAATCCCTGGATGGGAGACCAGTGCTGCTGGAAGTGGTGTTGGAAGGCCAGTAGGGGGCACTCTACCCTCTGGTCTAAAGATAATTCTCAATGCTAAAGAAAAATAAAGATCCCATGGCACTATTTATAAAAGTTAACCCCAGTGTCCTGGACAAATTTCCAATCTGACCCTCATACCATCATGGGAACTTAATCTTCCCTATCTCTCAATTGGCTCATTCATTCCCCTCTCCCCCCCTTCTCCCCGGCCCGCGGCTACAAATGAGAAAATATTCTTAGTCAACTTGCCTGGTAAAATAACGGTAAACAAACGAGCTAACATTTTACAGCACCTTGATGCAAACAGTAAAACTTTTATCTATGTATATACTGTATATATACACCAATCAGCCATAACATGACCACTGACAGCTGAAGTGAATAACAATAATATTGTTGTTATCATGACACCTGTCAGTGGGTGGGATATATTAGGCAGCAAGTGAACATTTTGTCCTCAAAGTTGATATGTTAGAAGCAGAGAAAATGGGCTAGAGTAAGGAATTGAGCAACTTTGACAGAGGCCAAATTGTGATGGTAAGACGACTGGGTCAGGACATCTCCGAAACTGAAGCTCTTCCCGGTCTACAGTGTTCATTACATATCAAAAGTGGTCCAAAGGAAGGGAAAGTGGAGAACACGTAACAGGGTCATGTGCGGCCAAGGCTCACTGATGCATGTGGGGAGCGGAGGCTGGCCAGTGTGTTCCGATGCAACAGATGAGCTACTGTTGTTCAAATTGATGGAAAAGGTTAATGCTGGTTATGATAGAAAGTTGTGAGAACAGGGGTCCGCATGGCGTAGAGGGCTTAGTTGCTGCATTGCTCAACATTCTACGTCATGATAGTCACGGGTTCGAAGCCTGACTATAGGTTTTCTGACTTACTTTGACACGTTCCACCTACCTAAGCATTGTTGCAGACCATGTACACCCTTTCATGGAAACGGAATTCACTGAAGGCATTGGTCGCTTTCAGCAGTATAATGCACCCTGCCACAAAGCAGAAAGGGTTCAGGAATGTTTTGAGAAACACAACAACGAGTTCAAAGTGTTGACTTGGCCTCCAAATTCCCCAGATCTCAATCCAATCAAGCAACTCTGGGATGTGCTGGAAAAACAAGTCTGATCCATGGAGGCCCCACCTCACAATTTACAGGACTTAAAGGATCTGCTGCTAATGTCTTGGTGCCAGATACCACAGCACACCTACAGAGGTCTAGTGGAGTCCATGCCTCGATGGGTCAGGGCTGTTTTGGTGGCAAAAGGGGGACCTACACAATATTAGGCAGGTGGTCATAATGTCGTTGTTGATCGGTGTATACATATCCATCTACTGTATCTATACATCCATCTACTGTATCTATACATCCATCTACTGTATCTATACATCCATCTACTGTATCTATACATCCATCTACTGTATCTATACATCCATCTACTGTATCTATATATCCATCTACTGTATCTATACACCTATCTACTGTATCTATACACCCATCTACTGTATCTATACACCCATCTACTGTATCTATACACCCATCTACTGTATCTATACACCCATCTACTGTATCTATACACCTATCCACTGTATCTATACACCTATCTACTGTATCTATACATCCATCTGTGTGTGTGTGTGTGTGTGTATGTATGTGTGTATGTATGTGTATGTATGTATGTGTATATACGATTATAAGTTTAATTTTTATCATTACATTATGGAAAATAATTAACTTTATCACAATATGCTAAGTTTTTTAGAAGGACCTGTATATATATATATATATATATATATATATATATATATATATATATATATATATATATATATATATATATATATATATATATATATATATATATATATATATATATATATATATATATATATATATATATATATATATATATATATATATATATATATAAATAAAAGCATATACATTTGAATGCACCTTGTATTGTTCTCTGGGCACTGCTTACTGTTTATCACTAGTCACCCTTCTTATATTTTATTGTTTACTGTTACCGATGGTGTTAATTTTTGCAATTTTTTATTTTTAGATTTAATTTAACCAAAACCATGGCAACAAAATGTTGTTTAATGTGTCTAACCTAGTCAGTGCATTGTTGGAACTAAGGCACAATATTTTCCCTGTACATGTAATAACGGCAGCCTTTTCTGTGCATGTGTCCATAAACATGAAACTTAAAATTATTTCTTACTTCATACATTGCTCTGGTGAATCCAACCATTCTCTTGATGCTGCAACACATTTGAAGCTATACATTTGCTTGTTTATGCAGTAGGTTTATTACACAATCTGAAAACATTATCTAGACTCAAGTGTTAATCTGAGTTTAACCCCCACAGCAATCTCAATGAAACACAAGCCCCTGGGGCTGACTGAGCGCCAGTAATGACCAGCAGGGGGGGCTACTGCCAGGTGCTCACTCTCCACGACACCAGACCACACACTGAAGAAGACGCCACGACTTGGTTGTTGTCTTTGACACGGACACAGATCACTGACAGGACCAAGCTGTGGCCTTCAGCGTGGGCGTGAAATTATCTTGCAAATGTCTTACACCTGCCCACAACATTACCACCACCAACACACAATTAAGTGTTCACGTGGCAGCATTGACGCCTGTGTGTTTGTGCATCCCAACAGCCCCTGGTTTATCAGGGCCCTCCACAGCCCTAAGCCACTCCCCTCATGCGTGTCCTATTAAGATGCCTCTTGTGATGAAGCAGTCCATTTACACTTCAGACCCGGCAAATTAACACATTCTTAGCTTATTAAAACAATAATCGAATTTCATGTGTTCCCCAATTCCCCTAACTACTAATGAGATGCTGGAGAGCTGCCCTTTGACTGCAACGCTAATGGAATTCATATTTTTAATTCAAACCTTTTCCCTTAAACCAGGCAGAGACAAACAAGTGGTCGTTATGAGTCTGTGCTGCAATAGGGGAGCGTCTATTCTAATATTCTCTTTCTTCCTCTCTTAAATTCCTCTCTGTCCCTTTTCCATTTCTCTCTCTCTACCTCCCCCCCAAAAAAACATCACAAAACGCTCCACGTTCCACACTGGCTCGTGATCAGAGCTGGGTGAGAAATTGCATCTCCTACAAAACAGCATTCACACAGCAGTGCGGTACGTTAAACGGATGGAGGTGAGTGATTGGTGTGCTGAAGCAGCCGATGCCAAACCATGAGCAGTCAGGATTGATATGGGCACACAGTTGAGAGATGCTCCTCGGTTTCTTCCTATAATGCATGCTGGACCGACGTCTGAGAGTCTGGGAAGCTTTTCAATCACATGCCCACTCCTGTTGTCTGTCAGGGGGGTTTATGGGTCGGAGGCTGAGGTAAATTGCTTCTTGCCGGTCTAATTTTAAGAGCCTCGTAAAAACCTGGACGTGCCTCAGTCACCCTGGCCTGGCCTGCACAGCGCTGACATATGTAAAGGTGAGACTGACACGAGTGTGCACACGCACGCCCACCGCACACAGACTGGGCAGGTAATGCTTCATCTCCTCTCTCCTGCCCTTAACTGTTCAGCGGAAGAATTTATGATTGAAGAGTGCCAAGATCTAAACACGGAGAATGAAACAGAAATCTGTGGAAGTTACTTTTGACATTCAACAAAGCAAAACAACTAATCTAACTAGTAAACTGATCATGTGATGACATACAAAAGGTGTAAAATAGGTATAAATATAACACAATCATGAATAATTTGTCTTGAAAATGCTATCTTGAACATGACACATTTTTTTTTAAACCCTTTCTTTACTCTGAGACTCTTCTGGCTTAGGGAACACACATACAGAACATTAGACCACATTTTGCTATAACTTTGGAGCCCACAGATTAAGCACCAAGAATATACATTTAATTTCAGTCATTTAGCAGAAACGTATCCAGAGTGACTTAAATACAGGGACATTCCCCCGAAGCAACTTAGCGTAAAGTGCCTTGCTCAAGGACACAACAACATTTAGCACAGTCGGGAATCGAACCGGCAAACTTCCAACCACAGGTCTGACTCCTAACCACTGAGCCATTTGCGCCCCCTTAGTAGAATAATGTAGAATCTACTTAAAACGGTGTAAACGCTGTTTTAAGTCGCTGTGGAAAAGTGCATCTGCTAAATGACTCAAATATAAATGTAGCGTAGGCTGTCTGCCAGGTTGTGTGGTTTCGAAGACCAAGCCGGTGTGCTCATTAGCGACTGCCAGCCTTTGTCTTTCTGTCACGTCCTGTTTTGTTTACACATTTATACATATTTGTTTGTGCGGGTGTGAGCGTATATGAAGTGTGTATCAGTTGAAGTTTTTATAATAGCCCTATTCAAGTCACATTTCTTGAAGTGAAAAGGCAAAATAGCATCTGTCCAATTCAAACATTGGATAGAAAAAAAGGATAAAATGTTTCATTGCTTTGTGATTACCCATTATAAATAAAAAACTAAATAAATAACTGTGTAGCCTTTTGAAAGATCAAATGTATTCTAAATCAATATCTGATTATACATGATCAACCTCACAAGACATTGTTACAACATCTAAAGTTCCTCTGAGGATGTCGGTTTTTAGACAAGCTATTTGGAGGATGCCAGCAGGGGCCGCGTTACTCATGCTGTTTGGTTCTGATGATGTTATACCAAAAATGTTGCTATGTATTCAATCAGCTCTATCTTGGGTTGCTACAGTACATCTCCAGGCAGAGTAGGCAACTGACGATTTAATGAAATGGCAAAGGGGACTGCAGATTGTTCTCCACTTGTGTATGTGCATTTAAACGTGCACTAGTCCAATTTTGATGACATTGTGTGTCATTGTTTTCAAAATTACACTGTTCAGCCAATGGTGATTGAAAGTGGTGGAAAATGGCAACTTTATATTATTAAGACCCACCTGTTGTTTGATCTGTTACGAAATTCAGAGCATGATTTCTCAAGGTGAACTGAATTATATCATGAATCCTTGAATGGTTTTATAGCTATTTCGTTTTTTGTGTAAAACATGGCTGCTCCTCTGACAATGAATGCTGGATCTGCTCAAAACTTGTTGCATAAATCGATGAAATTCCCACAATATAATTCAAATTAGTAATAAGTACAAAATGTCTGCTTTGGACCAATACACATTCAAGTTTGCATGGTCGGACATAAATGCTTACATCTTGACTGGTATATAAAGTTGTGCTCATTAGTTTGCAAACCCTGGCAGGAATTGTGAAATTTCGGCATTGATTTTGACAATATGACTGTATGCAAAAACCCCTACTGTAATGTAAGGATCGTGATCATATGAAGCCATTATCACATAGTTGTTTGGCTCCTTTGTAAACCATACTGATAACAGAAATCACCCAAATGGCTCTGATCAAAAGCTTACATACCCTTGAATGTTTGGCCTTGTTACAGACACACTAGGTGACACAAACAGGTTAAAATGTCAATTAAAGATTAATTTCACACACCTGTGGCATTTTAAAATGCAATGAGTGTCTGTGTATAAATAGTCACTGAGTTTGTTAGCTCTCACATGGATGATCTGAGCAGGCTAGATACTGAGCCATGGGGAGCAGAAAAGAACTGTCAAAATACCTGCAGAATAAGGTACTGGAACTGCATAAAGTTGGAAATGGATTTAAAAATACATCCAAAGCCAAAAATCAGCCAGTACTGTTGAATCACTGATTAAGATGTGGAAGATTCGGAAATCTCTTGAGATAGCACAAGAAAGATGTCAGCCAAAACTGCCAGAAGAATTGTTCGGGAAACAAAGAAAAACTCACAGGTAACCTCGAGAGACATACAGGCGGCTCTGGAAAAAGACGGTGTGGGTGTTTCAAGGAGCACAATACGACGACACTTGAACAAAAACTAGCTGCAAAACCCACTCTTGATACGGAAGTCCTATCCAACTATAGGCCCATCTCCAATCTCCCCATTCATATCAAAAGTACTTGAGAAAACAGTTGCTACTCACCTTCAGGACCACCTCAAACATAATAACCTTTTTGAAAAATTCCAGTCAGGTTTCTGCTTTGCTCACAGCACAGAGACTGCCCTCGTTAGAGTTACAAATGACCTCCTCATATCATCCGATGCTGGCTCTCCCTCCCTCCTCATATTCCTGGACCTTTCTGCTGCATCTGATACTGTTGACCATGGCATTCTTCTAAACCGGCTCCACCTCACCACTGGACTCAATGACACTGCCCTCAGTTGGATCAAATCATACCTCACTAACCGGACAGAATACATCTCCCTGGGCCACTTCAAATCAAATCCACATACAGTTACTTGTGGTGTCCCCCAGGGGTCAGTCCTTGGCCACATCCTCTTCATCCTCTACCTCACCCCCATTGGCCAAATTATCAGCCCCCACAACATTTCATTCCACTGCTATGCCGATGACACACAGCTATATGTAAATGCAACAGCTGAAACCTCACCTTCACAGTCATCCCTATCAATACTCACCACCTGTCTGGAGGAGATAAAGGTATGAATGGAGCACAACTTTCTTCAACTAAACAAGCTCCAAAACCAAAGTCATCCTGGTTGACACTCCTTACCAGACCAAATCATCATCCATAACCAGCATCACCTTTTCTGACTCGCACATCCCCCACTCATCAACAGTCACTATTGTTGGTGTAAAAATGGACTCCCAGCTCACTTTTGAAGCCCATATAAATCATCTATGCAAGACTTCTTTCTACCACCTCCTTAACATCTCTAAACTCCGTCCCATTATCTCCCTCTCAGATGCCGAAAGGCTGGTTCATGCCTTTGTCTCCTCCAGACTGGACTACTGTAACGCACTTCTCATTGGGATTCCTAGAAAGAGTCTGCAGAGGCTTCAGTACATCCAACACTCTGCAGCAAGGATCCTGATGAGAGTGTGGAACCATGAGCACATTACACCCATTCTCCACTCACTCCACTGGCTTCCCGTCTCCACCAGGATCGAGTACAAGTTTTCCCTCCTCACACACCAATGTATCCATGGACATGCCCCCCACACCTCTAAGAACTTATCAAACCACAAAACACAACATGTTCCCTCCGCTCCACTCACTCAAACCTTCTTCATATACCCAGAACTAGACTCAGGACAATGGGGAAAAGATAGGGCCTTTTGTGCAGCTGCCCTGCACCTGTGGAATGCCCTACCTGACACCTTGAGGGCACCTCAATCCACTGACTGTTTTAAAACATTTCTTGAGACATTTCTGTTTAGCAAAGCTTTTTGTCCCTTTTAGATGTTTTTTTCATTGTATAAACTGCTAATTTTTCTTTTTTCTTTTTAACCTGTAGCACTTATTATGTATTATTATGTTGCCAGAAACAAGCCTTTATAATAACGCATTTACACGTGTCTGAAGGTCCCGGGGCGTGACAGACACATTTAGCGTATTTTTGGATGGGATTTCACCTTGTTTGTGCGAAAGAGGCGAATTGAGCATCTAACGCGATACACACGTTACATGTGAGTGATTTTATTTGGTGCTTATGTGCATTAACGCAAATTACCGTCTGACACCCGAGTTGAAAAATCGGAACTTTGCCGTCTGTTCGCGCCGCGTGAACCAATCAGGAGCCTGCTTGCTGATTTCACTTGGTGAAGTCACGTGATATAATATAAACTCATTCAAAATTCATTAAACTGAGGAACGGCTGATATTGGCAGTGAGCAGTAAATAGTTTGTACATATTGTACATTTTTCAAGTCAATATTATTTAATATGTTTGGCCTCAAAATATTTTGTAATATGACTAAATGCCTGGTGTGGTTCTAATGCACAACAAAGCAAATCTTTTATCACATAACTTGATTTCAATATGAGACATTAATTTTGTATTGAAAGCTATTTATTCCATATCTAAATCT
This sequence comes from Umbra pygmaea, assembly GCA_016801145.1. NCBI lineage: Eukaryota > Metazoa > Chordata > Actinopteri > Esociformes > Umbridae > Umbra > Umbra pygmaea. The sequence goes on along the minus strand of JACXGM010009659.1, from coordinate 7,391 downwards.
AGATTATATGAAACATTATTCTAATGTAAAGACAACCAACTTTAGTGTTTAAGAACATAGTTTGTGTACAATGTTGTGTGAGAAAAAAATCAAAGAACAGGTTAATTACTTTTGGAGGCTGGCTCCATTTATCATCAAAACTAAAATAAATTACAGATTATTTTACAGTAATAACCTGAACAAAGAAATGGCACAGACCTACAGAATTATTCAGAGAAGGATAGTGACGCTCTTTAGAGCCGTTGTGGGGAAGTCATGAGGACTTCAAATGCTACTCTGTCGGCTGCCATGGTACTGCTCTCCCTGCCGACAAGTAAGCCATGAAGGTCCCTCACCCAGAGTGCTTCTATCCCCTCCGAACACCTACATTTTGCCTCGAACGCGCATCTATTTCACTTCAAACACTCGCTTTATTCTCACGTTTTATTTGCTTTGGACGCGCGAGTGGACTGAAATTGTTCAACCCTCCAACTAACCGCGATAAAAGCGAATTTGACGCTCAAGTTGCGTTCGGTCTAAACTCAGCATAAGCGCTATGTTTGGAGAGGGGTCAACAAGACCTATAGTGAAATTTCTGAAAATGATGGCATAAAGAGATGCATCATGTTATCAGACAATACTGGCAGACAATTTGTATTGTCTTCTGCACGAAAGCTACGCATGGGACTCTTGGATTTTCCAGCATGACAACGACCCTAAGGCCAAGTTCACCCTCCAGTGGTTACAACTGAAAAATGTGAAGGTTCTGGACTGGCCAGCCAAGTCTCCTGACCTTAATATCATCAAGCCACTCTGGGGAGATCTCAAATGTGCGGTTCATTCAAGGAACTAAAGACTTTGCATGACCTGGAGGCATTTTGACAAGACGAATGGGCAGCTATATAACCAGCAAGAATTCCTGCATGCTGTCATTGCTGCTAAAGGGGGCAATACACCGTATTGAGAACTGAGGGTATGCAGACTTTTAAACATGGGTCATTTAATTATTTTCTTTGTTGTTATGTTTTGTTTTATGATTGTGCCATTCTGTTATGACCTACAGTTGAATATGACTCCCATGAGAAAAACTTACTCATGTTTTCTTTAAAAATGGTACATCTTTTACCAATTCTCCAGGGGTATGCAAAATCTTGAACACAACTGTATTTTGGACTGGTTGTGTTTGCTGTTTATATGTTGCAGTCTTTACACAGAATCGCACATTAGTTAGCCCTGGTGGTTTTGATGACATAATAAACAAACTTGCACATTCACGACAGGACATATTACACAGTTTTCACAGACCGTTCAGTGCTTCTTTCACAACCACTTGCAAAAAATCTTCAACAAACCTTACATGTTTAAATGTTTTGGTTAGTGTTGTCTCACAGGTCCTTGATTCACACGCATTCTCTGTCACGCCCTTGAATTTTATTATTTATTTAATTTGTATTTAAACTCTTTGAGATGCACCATGTTGTTACATCTCAACCACATGCTCATTATCAATTTTGGCAGCAATGTGGTGCAGAAAAAAGGCTAGTGTCTGTAGGCATTCTTACTTGGATCATGTGATAGCCTTTCCACTTTTAGCTAGAGAGACCTGCAGGGGGCAATGCACCAGTCTATGAAAAAACCTGGGAACCTTCTACAGGCTTTGAACTGAATATTGCAACAAAGTCTCACAGCAAACTAGGTCCATAACATGAAATGTAACAGCTAAACTGTCCTATGAAAAGCTAATTCAAAATGTAAACCATTTGGGCACACCATCTCAGACATGTCATACTCATACCATCGGGGCAAACTAATCATCCCCAGCTTTCAATTGGCTCATTCATCACCTTCCCTCCCCCCACTTCTTCCCAGGCCGTTGGTGCAAATGAGAAGCTGTTTTTAGTCAAAATACAAATAAAGGTAAAACTAAAAAATCGAAACTAAATCATATAAGCTCTGCCCAGAACACATCCCAGCTGAGGGAGGGTTAAACCCTGTTCTCTAGTAATTACAAAATGGCGAGTGGGGACATTGACACTAGTTTCCACCATCCCAGGTTTATTCTTACGGTTGGGGAGAAATCTTCAAAACTCTCATACCATAGGTGACTATTTTTTTCCAAATTGCAGATTGGTGCTTGTGGTTTGTGTGGGTCAGCTTGGGAGACAATTCTCGGCTGCTACAACAAACAAAAAATGTCCCGGGGTTGCGGATGTCAAGCATATCCAAATAGTCATATAGTGTACCCAGGTTGATAGCCCTATTTGCTCCAAGGGTAAGGAAGGTATCACTTGAGTAATATAATGCTTTCAGTTGGATCTTTATATTTATCAACATAATTTATCTATCAACCTTCCTGCATTATAAACAAATTACTAACACAGATATTTCTACATTCAGCAGCTCTTGTCTGTAAGGGAGCCTTCGTCTCTGGTCTCTGGCCCTCACCTGTGACAGTGGCCAGTGAATGGGCACGCTATGGCCAGTCAACAGCCCATGCTCCTGGGAAGTTCCAAGCTGCTCCTGGTCCAGAGCTCAGGAGCTGGGCTACAGGCGGACATGGCCGGCTTCCTCTTCTCCATCCCCTTCACATACTCCCACCAGGGATGCTTCCTGATCCAGCAGAGCTGGGAACTAGCCGTCCGCTCCACAGACAGAGCGTAGCCGGCCATAGCTGCAGTTCTGGTTGAGCAGGAGTGTGAGAGTTCCTGTTGTTTTCATTCTAAATTTACAGAACCAATCTGGAGATTTGGGCAGCGTAACACAGAGTCAACCCGACGGTTCTATATTTGTAAGACTAGTCTGGAGACATTTGTCGTCCACTAATTGCATGGCGAGTTGTCCTATTGCAGGTCACAGGTTAATTTCATAGTTTCCAGGAGCTGCTGGTGAATCAGCATTGTCTTTTTTAACCTCATACTACGCAACACTGTAAGTCAGTTAACATCAATGTTTCCAGCTTACCGCTATGGTAATACATCTAGAAAGTAATAGCCTAAAGCCTAAGATCTGTCCACCTGTATGCTTTGATATTCCAGTCATTTTAATGAGATCAACTATCATTCTCTCTCAGCCGAATGAGAACATAACACTGTAATATATCGGGGGAGGCAAATCAAGTTATTCATATCCAAATGTATTGTTACAAGTGTATGTGTTATCTTCACAGACTCTGCCATTTAATTCTTCTCTACTGTAAGTATTCATATATCACACTGTGTTAATCCTGCAGCATCACTGCGCTCTTTGATCAGGGAGACTTAACACGTTCTGTATTCTCAACTAAACGAATGATGGAAGTAGAGAAACCAGCACAACAACATGGACAAACTGCAGCATGTGACAGGAAATAGGGAACCAGGGAAGGGGATTTAGAAACCACTTAAGAAACTCCAAAACAACCATCTCAAAACGACAGCTGACATACAAGCCTCAATATGTTTATGGAAATTGCAATTTGGCTTAATTCAAATGTTTGGGATAGCAGTATGTTGCGGCAACAGCTCTCATTAGGTTAGGCCTGTGTGCGTTTGTGGAAGCGAAGGGCCGGCGTAACTGGAGGGGAGGCGGGGGGGATTTGAGCTCTGATTGAGCATGGCCATTCGTCTTCCTGTCAAAGCTTAAGCAAAGATTGGTTAACCTTTACAGGAAACTAAAAGGAAAATAGACAAGCAGAGAACAAGGAAGGAAAAAGACCTGACGGCTCTGAAGTGGAGGAGGTGGGAGCAAACCTGACTGGTGCACTAAATACTGCAAGACTCCCCTCCTCTGGAGTGTAATGGACATCTGTTGGGCCTCAGCTGCCTCATTGCGAGGCCCATTGGGTTCTCATTTACCTCAGACCCTGAGGAATCTGCACTTCCCTGTACCGTACACACACTGTTTAATCTGTAGTGTAAGACTACTAATACTGTTGATTTTGATTAAATGTGGTATATCTGAAAGCCAGCCATGCATTCAATTTACTATATGTAGCCCATCTCAGCAATATCAGATTTTCTAATCTTGTTTGTGAGTAGAATGTAAAAATATATTTGCGGAAATGAAGGAAACCTGCATATTACACATACTTTTATCTATAAGGCCAGGGACATACTTCACTTTCTTTTAGATCTACAGTAGAACGCCAAAATCGATTCAGACAATAGCTAAACGGTAGTTTATATAGTAATATGTGAGAAATGTGAAACGTTTAAAGCATAAAGCCAAAAGACAAAAAAAATGCTCTGCTGTCTCAATAATTACAGAGGGCACTGTATCAAACATTTACACATTTCTACAAAACCCATAAAAACATGACTATGTACGCTGTCATGATGTTACCCATCCGTAACCCCCCGGTTACAGTACATTTAATCAGAATTAACAGAGAGTGGATGTACTGAAACGATTAAAGTGATTGGATTTTCAGCTCCAAAGACATTTAAATGGAATTGCATTTAGTGAGGTGTTCTATAGACCGCCGGAATGGTCAAGGGAATATTAAAACAGACACACATTCTGTCCATATACAGAAGTCCTGCCAACGTGCTGTCCCATTGGTGAAGAAACTCTCTGGCATTGACCCGCCAGGATAATGTTCCCCTGCACAGACACAAACGGTTTGCTAACGCACACTGATCAGTCATTTAGGACAAAGTATCTGGCAGAGAGCTTGAGGGCCATTCCAGTCTTTTGGGGAGCGATGAGCCTTGTATAGGCCGTCAGTAGCTCATTTCTACTAACATATCGATGCAATCAGGACAAGACAAGCATATTAACACAAGGAACAATCGACGCAGAAAAGAGGTCAGTGGAACTCATCCAAAACAATGGAAATGCCATGAAAACGTGTGGGGAAAGGTTTATGTTGGGGAACAGCACTGAATCTAATAGCTTACAGTATTGTTATAATGTGTATGACAAAATGTTGAGGTGAAAATCAGAGATATGTTTGTGGTGAGAACCGGTGTCTGCTGTATGGGTTTACACTACTGGTGTCCCCCAAGGCTTGTTACTAGGCCTACTCTTTTTTCTATACACAAAGTTAGTGAGCTCCATTATATCCACTCATGGTCTCTCCTATCATTGCTATACAGATGACACTCAACTACGTTTCTTCTTTCCTTCATCTTACACACCAGTAGAGACACGCATCTCTGCATGCCTGGCAAGATTCTCTTCTTAGTATTCGACCACCCACCTTAAAAATCTAACTTAATCTTGTGGAAGCCTTCACATGGGGTATGACCATGGACAACCTGTCGACCCTTTCCATCCCAAAATTCTTTGCACACATCAAGGTTGTGACTCCCACCTGCAGGTTCATGAGAGTCCGACCTCACGTTGACAACGGAAGCAGCACAGATCCTAAAACAGGCACTGTGCAATTTGTAATATTACAAGTGAATTTTCCATCAAAGCAGTGCAAATTACCCAGCCTGGCTGATGTTTACCATTTCCAAGTCACACCACTCCTTGAAACACTTCTACTGGAAGCGGCTGAAGTACAGTATGACTCCACTACATGACCATGCTGCTAGCCTTTGGAGCAGCCAGGCAGGTTGCCCTAAGCTGTGCTCAAAGCCTACATACCAAGCTCTTCATACTCCCACCTCTTGTCTCTTGGGTGTCTCACCCCAACTGGAGGGCAGCCACTGTTCAAAACAGAGTGGAGCCTCTTCTCCCTCTTGGCACCTCAATGATAGAAACACCTAGAAACGATCTCTCTTGAACTTTGGTCCCGCTTTAAAAGAATAAGATAAGACATTAAACCAACTGCCTTTACAGTACCTCAAGCAGTACTGTAGAGGCCAATGTTAACATGAATTCCTAACTAAAGATGAAAACGGGTTTAAATGCATTAACTGTCATTCACTGTGTGTTTGAGAATGAAGAAAAATCTTCTGCAAACCTGATCAATCCCTTAATAACCCTGGGGATTTATTACCAGTCAGCGCTAAACTAAAACTCCAGATCCTGTGGAGTTTAATATTGCACCAGTTAGTCCTTCAAACACACTGAATGAATCCATTTAAACCAACAACGTATATTCGTCTTATTCAGAGACATGTGAATCCAATGTCTGTTCTGTGGATCATGTCCTTGCTCTATTCTCCAGGGACTTCCCACTGGAGGCTGTTAGTGATAGGCTAATCACCATAAGGACTGGCCGTCACTCACCCAGTCAGCGCAGAGCATGGAAATTAGCTAATGTGCCATGCGGGGAAGGAGGGGCCATGTCAATACTGGGAGCGTTAGCCAATCGAATCAACAGCCGAGTGGTGAGTCTGCGCCAATTATACTAGTGACAAAACAGAACGATCTGATTTCTTCCAGCCCTCCTTCTCCATAGCTCACAGAGCCAGGGTTGCAAATGTGAATTAACATAAAGCCAGTTCAGTCGCCCCCAAGCGCTGCCTCATTTTGCATACATCTAATTAAATGAAGAACTTAACAGGCATCCCTCCATTTGCCCTACTAAGTAGCCACGGGCTATCTGTAGAACTGCACGTGGAAACGCTACTGCCGCCCATTCCTGCTACCTTTTAACTCTCCATGCACACATTCAATTCTTTTCTGAGTAGCTAAAAGCTACTTTCCATTGATTGGATTAATGGTAAGTTAGATGGACTCATAATTCATAGCTTCATAGTTCTGAATTATTTGATACAATAAATATATATAATTCACCACGCATTGCAGATTAATTTTATTATGACAGTTCCATAATTTTGCGCTGCAGCTAGTAATAATTAGAATCATATATGGTTCTTTGTATGGGGAAGCTGATTAAAAAATGTGTATGATTTCCCTAAGCAAACTGTTTGGGCCCATTTCAGTAGTTGGCATACAGACTTACCATATGCAGTTGTGTAACAGCGCTTAATGTACGATTCTTGTTAACACACTGAATAAATGTAACTGAATAATTTCTAACCCTTCAATTTACAGACCTTCAGATGTCCTTTCCATTAGAATAGAGCAATCAGTGAATATATTGTTTCCTTTGAATATGATGTACCTTTAATTATAATTCTGTCAGACTCACTATACAGCGCAAATCAATTAAAGAAACGTATGTAAATATATGCATATACATTTGATTTTTGGTACTACTTACAAAATTAGTAAACAAACTATGGAAATAATTTACCAATAATAAATAAATTATTTGGGCAACCGTTTATGGATGAAAATTGCCACACACAGTTTTTTGACCCTTGATAATGTCAGAAGATTAGTGTAGAGTAGATCTACAGAGGGTTATATAATAGATTAGTGTAGAGTAGATCTACAGAGGGTTATATAATAGATTAGTGTAGAGTAGATCTACAGAGGGTTATATAATAGATTAGTGTAGAGTAGATCTACAGAGGGTTATATAATAGATTAGTGTAGAGTAGATCTACAGAGGGTTATATAATAGATTAGTG
>JACXGM010009658.1:0-19466 GCA_016801145.1 Umbra pygmaea | reverse complement strand
CCAAAGAAAATATATTTTTGGTTGGAGGAGAAGATTCCTTCTGGCTGTTCCCCAATGAAAATATATTTTTGGGTGAAGATTTATTCTGGCTTATTCCGAAAGAAAATATATTACTCTCTTGTTTTTTCCCTTTCTTCTTGCCCTTACCAAGAGAGAGAAACACAGATTGCTTCTTTGTATTACCCGATGAAAACCTCTTGGGAGTAAGGACCTGCTTTATGTTCTCCGCTGTCAGTTTGTCCATAACAGTTAGACCGCTGTTTTTCCTCTTCTTGTGTTTTTTATCAGATAGCGCCCCCGTCAGTCCACTCCAGGTAAACGTGGAGCCACGGTCCTTCTTTCTCCCTCGGAACTCGCTGTCCTTGGAGGACGAACCTCCCATATTAGCCAGGGAGGAGCTGAAGAAGATAGGTTCTAGTGTACTGATCTGAAACAGCGTAGTGCTGTCCATGAATAATAAACAAAAATAGAAAAACAACTTTTTATACAGCACAGGTACAGTATAAAAAGAGACTACTTACAAGTAGAGTACATACCCAGTCACACACTTTCAACCCCACAACAATACAACTCAGTTAGGTAACATTTTATAAAAAGCTGATGTTTCGAAAGTGGGTATAATTACTTGTTACCATTATATAATATCAAAACATGTTATTAGCTGTGTCCCTGACCCCCTTTCTGTACTCACTTAAAGGTTTGTCACTCTGCAGTTTGTGTCCGGTCGTCACTGCCGTCTTGGTCTCAGTTGAGTCTTGATGATAAAAGCGTGTGACATCACATGTAAACACTTATGTCAGGTGTAGGATCAGACTGTGTTGTTCGAGTACAACTCCCTAACTTCAGAGCGGACCAAGCGACCGGTTCTGTGAGCTTCGTGAAGCTTCATTATAGCCTGTATCACTGCCCCAGGTCCCACCACTGTGACACAGTGTACTGAAATCCAATCACACAGGTTTTACTGCATTCTTGTTAATTGTCACCTCCCACCAAACACTCCTCAAACTGTGCCCTACTTTACCCCAGACACCTATGGAACACAGGCCCAGTCTTTTAGTCTGGGACTTATTTAGACCTGGGATACCAGATGAGTGCATTTAATGATGAGGAAAAACGGCAGGCTCCAGAGATTTGAATTCCCCTGCTGTACGGTATTAGAAAGTATCACTATATACAGAATCGAAATGGAAATAATGTCAATCTGTACACTATGGATATACAGTATCATAAGTTACTTTCTGCTGTACGGTATTAGATAGTATCACTATATACAGAATCGAAATAGAAATAATGTCAATCTGTACACTATGGATATACAGTATCATAAGTTACTTTCTGCTGTACGGTATTAGATAGTATCACTATATACAGAATCGAAATAGAAATAATGTCAATCTGTACACTATGGATATACAGTATCATAAGTTACTTTCTGCTGTTTCAACAAAATGTAACATGATTTGCTGAGATGCTCAGCTATGTCCCCATTTATGGTGTCCTGTCCCTAGCTACGAGTTGGTGTCCTGTCCCAAGCTACAAGTATGTGTCCTGTCCCAAGCTACAAGTATGTGTCCTGTCCCAAGCTACAAGTATGTGTCCTGTCCCAAGCTACAAGTATGTGTCCTGTCCCAAGCTACAAGTATGTGTCCTGTCCCTAGCTACAAGCGCTCAGCCCTCAAATTAAGCAAAGCTCATAGTTAATGATCAGACACTTTAGTGACATCAAAATGGCAAGTAGTTTGTACCAAACTGGTTTATGAGTTTAAGGCCTGAGTGAAGCCTCCATTTAATCCCTTCAACTTCACACCTGTGTGGTTGTGCTAGAGTGGTCCCTGAAGGTACGGTCGAACACGTGATTAGAACGTAAAATTAGAAAGCTTGGTTTGAAAGTCTATTTCTGAGTGGCGCAACAACAGCTCACGCTGTGGGGACCGTTAGAAAAATGAATTAACTCAAGTGTCAGAGTTAAGTCTGCGTCTTTGTTCTAACCACACCTGAAAACAACCATTCCCAAGGATTTTACTGACATTATGCTTACAAATTGTTATTGTTAATTATAAACAAATGTGATTGGTCAACAGGTGACCCAGAAGTTAGAATGAACCCTGATTGCTTACATTTTAGTCATGTAACAGATGCTCTTATCCAGAGCAATTTACAGTAAGACGGACATTCCCCTGGAGCAACTTAGGGTTAAGTGGCTTGCCCAAGGACACAACAACATTTGGCAGTTGGGAATCAAACCGGAAACTTTCTGAAAGTCTGACTGCTTGTCCACTGAGCCATCTGTCCCGTCATAACCTAAACCCCAGGTTTGTTGCTGTAAATAATAATTGGTTCTTATTTAACAGTAATATGCAAATAATAACATAAAAAACAGCAGTGTTGGGTAAAGTAGCTTGTACAGTTACATTGCTGAGTTCACAAGTCCCTAATTAAGACAAAATGATAAGGTAAATGGAGTTCATGTCTTACTTGTAACCATGATTTATATTTTCTTTACTCTTTCTATTTGTTTTATAGGTTACATTTAAGATATGAACTCCATTTACCTGATCATTTTGTCTTACTTAGGGACTTCCCAAAACTTTTGAACTCAACATGTAACTGGAATGTAACTGAAAAGTAGCTTTACCCAACACTGAAAAACAGCCATGCCCAGTGGGGCATACAGCAGTTGAGTTTATTCTATTTAAAAGGTTTTTACTTACCTTATACAAATTATTGTTAATTATAAATTAACATGATTTTTTTATCATTAAATATAGAAACAGTACATAATTATTATTCATATTAAAAGTTTTTACTGTCTGAACAGGTTACACAATTAACAAAATGACCTACAGTATGAAGAAAGAAAAAAAGTAATATTTGTTACATAAAGGTTTTCATGTCTTATCCTACAGTTAGTTATGCTGAATAAAAAATGCAGACTGTAGTTTAGATAAGCATCTTCTTACATGAGTCTGCTCCATTTAGAAATGTTTATTTCTCATATACGGATTTAATTTATGTCATGGGCATATGTGGTAGAATCATTACCACACATCTACAGTGGGCTCCAAAATTACTGGCCCCCTGACTGGCAATGCACAAATAATGCTTTAAAAACATAAACAAAATTTGGTAAAATAAATTTCACCAAAATTAAGGTTTCATAATTTTTACTTGGACATCTGTTCCCCAGACCAGATAAGACCAAAAATCCAGTTTCTGAAAATACAAGTCTTGGTTCTGTCTGTAGGGGTCTTGGTTCTGTCTGTAGGGGTCTTGGTTCTGTCTGTAGGGGTCTTGGTTCTGTCTGTAGGGGTCTTGGTTCTGTCTGTAGGGGTCTTGGTTCTGTCTGTAAGGGTCTTGGTTCTGTCTGTAAGGGTCTTGGTTCTGTCTGTAAGGGTCTTGGTTCTGTCTGTAAGGGTCTTGGTTCTGTCTGTAAGGGTCTTGGTTCTGTCTGTAGGGGTCTTGGTTCTGTCTGTAGGGGTCTTGGTTCTGTCTGTAAGGGTCTTGGTTCTGTCTGTAAGGGTCTTGGTTCTGTCTGTAGGGGTCTTGGTTCTGTCTGTAAGGGTCTTTGTTCTGTCTGTAAGGGTCTTTGTTCTGTAGGCTCTTTGTTCTGTAGCGTCTTGGTTCTGCTGACTCTTGGTATGTTCCATGTGTTTAGATGAATCAGTTCAAAGTACTCTCTTTCTTTAGAGTGTATCAGAAGTGTACCACTGAACCATGATGTGGTTTGGTCCCTGGCCACCTCTCAGTTTGTCTGACTTTATCTACGGTATATAATCCTGAAATGAGATCCCCTGCTTTGTTTCCATGAAAACCTCTCAGGTGTTCTTCTCCAGGTCTCTGACCAGGTAACCATCTGCTTCTCTTAGGGCCTGGTAGAACTCCTCCTGGGCTTCACCCCCCTTCCTCACCAACATGTCCAGCAGGGCTTGGTTCTGGCGGGTCCTGGTGGATTTACTGACCACCTCCTCTCTTTCCTCATCACTCAGAACCCCTCGATCCTCAAGACGCCGACATATGGAGTTCAAGCATCCCATGCGAGTCTCCAACGCCATTCTGTGTGTTTTCAAAAACGCTTGGCCAAGGGGGTTTTGGTAGTTGATGGGAGGAATCTGGGAGAAAACTGGGTGAAAATATGCCCATTAAAATGTGATGCAAACTTGAAATATGTATATAAACAAGCAGTAATGAGGCACTGCACAACCCAACGCGAGGTGAACAGTACCTGAAGGTGTGGTTCCTGTTGTTAAGGCTGCGGATGGAGAGAGGTGTGTTAATATCTGATACATACGATACTTTAATTATTACATTCATATACAGTATAATAATGCTGCTAGCTATTTTTTCCTTTAAAGGTCATTTTCCAGATTCCTGCCTACCTGCTATTTGTTTCTTCTCCAAACTCTAATACGAACAAAAGTAAATTCCAAATCTGGCAATTTCAACCCTGAGTGCTGATTGGATGTTAGATGTTGTACGAGATATTATGGATAATACACCAGAACAGTTCTAAATTTAATTTTATGTCTCATTTTGTTTAATTTTGGTTCTCTTTATCTACTTTAAATCTGATGATGTTTTATGTCATATTTATGCAGAAATATAGACAATTGTAAAGGAATCTCAAACTTTCAAGCACCACTGTACTGTATAAAATGCAGCTCTGAAACTCTATAATACATACTCTGTAACAGACTCTATAAAATACAGGGCTTACTGTATTTACCCTATATATTAGACTATATAATTGACTATGTTATACAGATTCTATATATCTTTCAATTGGCTCATTCATCCCCTTTACACAGACTCTACCATATATACTGCAGACCCTATATACTGCAGACCCTATATACTGCAGACCCTATATACTGCAGTCCCTATATACTGCAGTCCCTATATACTGCAGTCCCTATATACTGCAGTCCCTATATACTGCAGACTCTATATACTGCAGACTCTATATACTGCAGACTCTATATACTGCAGACTCTATATTCTACATGCCACAACCTATATACTACAGACTATCATATATAGTGCAGACTATATACTACACTATGTATTGCAGACACTATAAACTGCAGACTCTATATAATACAGATTCTGCCCACAGGAGATTGTCATTATTGTAATGATACATTTTTTTAACACAAAAATTTAAACAATGATCTTACCAGCTCCATGTGAAGACGTATTAACTGTGATGTTTTGATGAATTGACCCCTTAACACTGCATCCACTGAGCTGGGGTGTTACAACAACAGAACCACCTTGAGCCGTAATGGAGTACTGTGGACTAACTGGTTGAGCCATAATGGAGGACTGTGAAGTTACTGGTTGAGCCATAATGGAGGACACATTAACGGAGCCCTAAACTAGAATGGGAGATTGATATCATGGATTAGAATGGTCAGTCAGTTCCACTGTGGTCCTAAGAGAGACTGTTTTGTACTGTAATGTCATCATATTCACAGAGGGCAAAAGGAATAATATATAAACAAATCACCACAAGCAGGCTAGAAAAACATAGTAAACATGTAGAATACATGAGGGATTGTTGTATTTAAATATAATTGGTCATCAAAACTAAGTGGGCAAGTAACAACATTTTTAGTTTCCTCACATTATCACTGACATTTTACAAATTGCAGAATTTGAATTGTTTTATTTAAAGGAGAATTTCAACACGTAGCTGTGTTGTTAGGAAATTTAGAGTGCTGTCAGTAGGGAGACGTACTCAAACAATCTGTTGCCTACACTCTGTTATCCTCTTGCTCTAGTTTACACCCGTTACCCTGCAACAGGGCAAGTTTTAAAATGTGCTTATAGCTTCTTATTATGTTCAAAATTTCATTACAAGTGCATAGCCATGTGCAATGATTCAATCAGTGAACACAGAGAATCTGACTTGTAGATGTGAAAGAAATGCAAATAAATTGTGATAAATCAGCCAGTGCACATACCTCTGTTTATTTACCGTGATGTTCACACTAGTTGATTGTCAAACTCATACAATCCAATATTCCAAAATATATCTTTTCCACCAAAAAAACGATTTGCCGTGGCATCTCTCTCACATCTACAGCAGTCAGATTCGCTGTGTTCACTCTAAAGGAATCACTGCACATGGCAATGCACTTGTAATTATATTTCAAACACGTTAAGAGGCTTAAAGCACATTTGAAAACTTCCCCCGTTCAGCATAACTGGTGTAAACTAGAGCAGGAGGATAACACAGTGTAAGCAACACAGACTGTTTGATTTTGTCTCGCTTCTGACAGCACTCCAAATTTCCTAACAACACAGCTACAGTGGGGAGAAGTACTTGATACACTGCCAATTTTGCAGGTTTCCCTACTTATTAAGCATGTAGAGGTCTGTATTTTTTATCATAGGTACACTTCAACTGTGAGAAACGGAATCCAAAACAAAAATCCAGAAAATCACATTGTATGATTTTTAAAGAATGAATTTGCATTTTATTGCATGACATATAAATGCACAAGTATTTGATACATCAAAAAAGCGGAACTCAATATTTGGTACAGAAACTTTTGTTTGCAATTACAGAGATCATACGTTTCCTGTATTTCTTGACCAGGTTTGCACACACTGCAGCAGGGATTTTGGCCCACTCCTCCATACTGACCTTCTCCAGATCCTTCAGGTTTTGGGGCTGTTGCTGGGCAATACAGACTTTCAGCTCCCTCCAAATATTTTCTATTGGTTTCAGGTCTGGAGACTGGCTAGGCCACTCCAGGACCTTGAGATGCTTCTTACGGAGCCACTCCTTAGTTGCCCTGGCTGTGTGTTTCGGGTTGTTGTCATGCTGGAAGACCCAGCCACAACCCATCTTCAATGCTCTTACTGAGGGAAGGAGGTTGCTGGCCAAGATCTCATGATACATGGCCCCATCCTTCCTCCCCTCAATATGGTGCTGTCGTCCTGTCCCCTTTGCGGATGCTTTTCTGCAAAGAAAGATGTTTCCACCTCCATGCTTCATGGTTGTGATGGTGTTCTTGGGGTTGTACTCATCCTTCTTCTTCCTCCAAACAGTACTCATCCATCACGGTGAGTGGAGTTTAGACAATAAAGCTCTACTTTTGTCTCATCAGACCACATGACCTTCTCCCATTCCTCCTCTAGATCATCCAGATGGTCATTGGCAAACTTCAGATGGGCCTGGACATGCGCTGGCTTGAGCAGGGGGACCTTGCCTGCCCTGCAGGATTTAAATCCATGACGGCGTAGTGTGTTACTAATAGTTTTCATTGGAATTGTGGTCCCAGCTCTCTTCAGGTCACTGACCAGGTCCTGCCGTGTAGTTCTGGGCTGATCCCTCACCTTCCTCACGATCATTGATGCCCCACGAGGTGAGATCTTGCATGGAGCCCCAGACCGAGGAAGATTGACTGTCATCTTGAACTTCTTCCATTTCCTAATAATTGCGCCAACAGTTGTTGCCTTCTCACCAAGCTGCTTGCCTATTGTCCTGTAGCCCATCCCATCCTTGTGCAGGTATACAATTTTATCCCTGATGTCCTTACACAGCGCTCTGGTCTTGGCCATTAGAGTCTGTTTGAGTGTGTGGACAGGTGTCTTTTATACAGGTAACAAGTTCAAACAGGTGCAGTTAATACAGGTAATGAGTGAAGATGAGGAGGGCTTTAATAAAAACTAACAGGTCTGTGAGAAATGGAATTCTTACTGGTTGGTAGGGGATCAAATACTTATGTCATGCAATAAAATGCTAATTCATTATTTAAAAATCATACAATGTGATATTCTGGATTTTAGATTCCTTCTCTCACAGTTGAAGTGTACCTATGATGAAAATTACAGACCTCTACATGCTTTGTAAGTAGGAAAACCTGCAAAATCGGCAGTGTATCAAATACTTCTTCTTCCCACTGTAAGTGTTGAAATCACCCAGAATTCTCCTTTATTTGAAAGTCTTATTTGAAAAATTTCCAGTCTTAAAAATGGACTAGCTTTCAAATGCTGCAGAAATGGATATTTAAAAATATAAAAAACGATATTTATATAGGATAATATTTCCATACACTACAATATATAGTACTTTGTAACACACAAAAACATGGCCTAAAATGCATAGTTTATATTAAAGGCAGACCGGCACGTTCCCATTGACAAACATTGTGGAAGCACACATCATCGTGACCTCACTGCAATTCAAGTTCAAATGACAAAATATGCACTGCTTATAGTAGGGAACAGGGCCGGGCCCAGACATAAGCGAACTAAGCGAGTGCACAGATGACTGCATGGTAGAACGGGGCCCCGCAATCAAATTCTGCTTAGGCCCCCAAAAGGCTTAGGGCAGCGCTGGTAGGGAATCACTGACCCATCTAATTAGCTTTTTCCACATTTTAAAATGTCAAGAAATACAGTTTGTACAAGTTGGTTACAAAGAATGTTGTTCCATTCTCACTGCGTAATATTCTACATGGAGCAGTGGGCTAAAAGCTACAGCTTCCAAAAGCTTGTAGAACATTAATTTCAAAATATTTAAAAAAATCTGAAAAAGCTATTTGGATGGGACAGTTTTTCCTACACTATGCATTGCAGGAATCGGTGAGGACAAGTTGTAATTTGCAGCAATGGCCTGGGGAGAAGATGAATGAACGAGCCAATTGATAGGGATAATTAGGTAATTAGCCATGATGGTATGAGGGCCAGATCGGAAATTTGTCCAGGACACCGGGGTTAACACCACTCTCTAACGAATAGGGCCATGGAGAGTCAGGACACACGTTTAATGTCCCATCTGGAAGACTGCATCCTACACAGGGCAGATGTCCCCTTCACTGACCTGGGGCATTGATCTTTAGTCCAGAGGGAAGAGTGACCCCTACTGGCCCTACAACATCACTTCCAGCCAGACTGGTCTCCCATCTAAGGACTAACCAAGCCCAACCCTGCTTAGCTTTAGAATCAAACCAGCAGTGCAATACAGGGCGGCTCTAAGGTGTGTAATGAAGCATTGCATAGTGTAAGAAATTATTATCCCACTATGCATTGTTGTGTAAATTATTTAAATATTAAGGAACAACGTCTTTACAGTGTTTGTATGCTGGTCACTTAAGAGAAAGCAGTTATGTTGTTCCCGGCAAACCTCAAAAAATAGAAAGTTTACAGTCAATGTATTATTTTAGTTGAGACAAGAAATGTGATGAACAAAGTTATTATTAAGATTTGACATACCCTTGGCAAAAATAACTGCAGTTAAATGGTAAATACTGTCCCCAGTTCTGTCCTTTTATGAAGAGTATAAATTGACAGGCAGCAAACCTCCTACAAACATTCCACAAGGGACATTCGCCTCCAAAATTGATGGTTTATTGAAATGGGAAGGTGAAACTGAAGAGAAAATACACAAAGATAAATCAATAACATAATACAAAGAGTGAATATGGATTCACACATCGTAAGGATTGGCCTAATCAAGCAGAGGTAGCAAACAACAAGCTAGGCTACACTGTGCAGAGCTAAGACATGTTTCTTTGTATAATACTTTTATATACTACAAATAAAAAGTTCTTAAAAACACAAGCTACATCCCAAAAAGTCTATTTAAAAGGGTTAAATAAGGAGAGAAAGTGTATTTCACTAAATGCAACATTTGTTCAGACTGATAATTATGGTTCAGGTAGCTCGTATGTATTTTAGAAAATAAAAGGCAATCTAGAAACGCACATTCTTCAATACCATTTTTAGATGGAGCAGTCAAACAACAGAAATGATACTTCTTACCAACGATCTAAGAGCATAAACAATGGGATTAATGTGGATTATAAACAGCAGATATATTGCCATAAGGAGTAATACCCTAATATCAACTTCCTAGAACTAAATCACATGACCAAATGTAAAGCTACAGAGTCTGTGAAAGGACAATTTAAAGTAGGAATAAGCAAAGGCAATAGACAAAGGCACATAACAGTCACTTTTTCAGCTACAAACTGCTCCAGTCCTGCAGTTTTAAACAGATACCTTCACTCCCATAAGTGGATATCAGCTCTCATAGTTTCTTTAGGATTAGTGGTTCATTCCTGAAACAGACTGTAGGCTGGGTTTCAACAATACTATAATGTACTGTGATGATAATGTATGTATTGCGTTTGGCAGGAACAGTATGTTATATATATGCTTTCCCCAATGAGGGAATAGAGGAAAGGTATGGTAGCAGTTTAATTAGTTATTTACTCTCACTGTTTTTTTTCAACAAAAAAAACTGGCCATATATGTACACTCACCTAAAGGATTATTAGGAACACCATACTAATACTGTGTTTGACCCCCTTTCGCCTTCAGAACTGCCTTAATTCTACGTAACATTGATTCAACAAGGTGCTGAAAGCATTCTTTAGAAATGTTGGCCCATATTGGTAGGATAGCATCTTGCAGTTAATGGAGATTTGTGGGATGCACATCCAGGGCACGAAGCTCCCGTTCCACCACATCCCAAAGATGCTCTATTGGGTTGAGATCTGGTGACTGTGGGGGCCATTTTAGTACAGTGAACTCATTGTCATGTTCAAGAAACCAATTTGAAATGATTTGAGCTTTGTGACATGGTGCATTATCCTGGAAGTAGCCGTCAGAGGATGGGTACATGGTGGCCATAAAGGGATGGACATGGTCAGAAACAATGCTCAGATAGGCCGTGGCATTTAAACGATGCCCAATTGGCACTAAGGGGCCTAAAGTCTGCCAAGAAAACATCCCCCAAACCATTACACCACCACCACCAGCCTGCACAGTGGTAACAATGCATGATGGATCCATGTTCTCATTTTGTTTACGCCATCTGAATGTCTCAACAGACATCGAGACTCATCAGACCAGGCAACATTTTTCCAGTCTTCAACTGTCCAATTTTGGTATGCTCTTGCAAATTGTAGCCTCTTTTTCCTATTTGTAGTGGAGATGAATGGTACCCGGTGGGGTATTCTGCTGTTGTAGCCCATCCGCCTCAAGGTTGTGCGTGTTGTGGCTTCACAAATGCTTTGCTGCATACCTCGGTTGTAACGAGTAGTTATTTCAGTCAAAGTTGCCCTTCTATCAGCTTGAAGCAGTTGGCCCATTCTCCTCTGACCTCTAGCATCAACAAGGCATTTTCGCCCATAGGACTGCCACATACTGGATGTTTTTCCCTTTTCACACCATTCTTTATAAACCCTAGAAATAGTTGTGCGTAAATCCCAGGAACTGAGCAGATGAAATACTCAGACCGGCCCGTCTGGCACCAACAACCATGCCACACTCAAAATTGCTTAAATCACCTTTCTTTCCCATTCTGACATCCAGTTTGGAGTTCAGGAGATTGTCTTGACCTGGACCACACCCCTAAATGCATTGAAGCAACTGCCATGTGATTGGTTGAGTAGATAATTGCATTAATGAGAAATTGAACGGGTGTTCTTAATAATCCTTTAGGTGAGTGTAAATTGTAATTAGAAATCAAAATTAAACTTAATGTGAGGTCCGCCCTCAGTTTTGAATCAACCCATCAAATGACTTCTGCCTCCAAGGCAGATCTGCTTGGAGAACTCTTTCCAATAACTTACAGGCCTATGAGCTATCTGCTCAGGATTCGCTGGAGAGCAACTTGGATTTTTCTGTCTTTCTTATCTCATCTGTCCACTTCTCTCTCGTCTCTTACCTACCTTCAGGGTGACTTCCAGGTAATCCAGACTGCAGATTCTCCTCTCAGTAGAAGTGATTTAACCCTTTAATGTTCGACTCAACCGTTTGATAGAGCACACAATGTTTTTTTTTTGCAGCGAGGACATGCAAAACATGTAACGAACCAAATCAACATGACCCAGATGTTTCACACTCGTAGCTCGGCTGGAACTGGACGCAGAGCTCTTTGGTCACCCAGTCACAGTAGACAACAGTGCTGGACGTTCTGTATTCTTAAGGGATAACATTCACCGACTACACTTCGGTGATTAAACCCACAGGTGCCCTGTCGGTACACAAAGAGTCGCTGGAGATTGTTGTGTTTTAAATGATGTGGTCATTCAAATAATTTAGTCAGAGTCCAGAGGATGTGTGGAAAATGGAGCATAGACTTTAATGTTTAAATCTCAGTTAAGCTGAGTTGTTTCTGTAGAGAGAACTGTTGATAATTCAATCACTTTCATTTTTATACAGAGAACTATGTCTCAACAGTAAACTTAATACTGATTCCCTATTGGTTCTATTTGTTTGCATTAGTACAAAATCCCACCAATCGCTATAAACCCTGGATTCAAAATAAATAGTGAGTTAACCAGCTTTAACCAGGAGCCAGTATGGCTCTGCTTTCCTATAGGTTGGCCCCCTTCCGTTGGTCCACAAGTTGCACTAAATCTTTCCTGCTGGCATCACAGGCTATGGTAAACATTTAGCCTTTGTCTCCATTTGGTCACCCTAGCTTAAATGAGCATTTCTTAAGACATCCTGATTCCTGAGTTAATTTACACAAACAGAATTTACTATGGAATAAATCTTCATAGCTTTATAAGTCAATGTAACAAATCTAGAATAACTTGGTCTTTGTTGCATAATTTCCACATGGTCAATAGCTCCTTAAAAATACCAAACAGTAATAAAACACAATAGAGCTCTTCTGAACATAATAAAGTAGTAAACGATCTTGACTAAATGTTAATCATTGAACAGAGATTCAGTATTGGTTATACAGGAATCCTCAATGCGATGTGTGGTATTCTTTTTCTTATAGCTTTGCTAATAATTTTTACTGCATATTTCCATAAAGCTACTTCTACACAAGGTATAAAATTCACTACACATTTTATTGATTATTACACTGGTATTACTATGATTGTGAGGAAAAGCGACGTGGCAGGACAGATAAACTGACTTATCTAACCCAAATCCCGGGCAGCGCTATGCCAATTTGCGCTGCCTCATGATTGAGGCCCAGGGAAAGTCATAGAACCCATGGTCAGGCTCGAACCCGTGACTATCATGATGTAGACTGCCATGCAATGAAGCGAGTTATCCCACTACGCCAAGCGGACCACCCTTGCGGAAGGTATTTTGCAGTCACTTGAGGGTTTTTCACAACCTGCTGTCTAGGGAATCTGCAGCCGTTGATAGCTTCCTTTTTTGCCCCGTCCAGGTAGTGTAACTACTGTTCTCTTCCCTTTGAACTTGCAAACTATGCTTCCAACGGTGTCCCTGGGAATATTTAGTGCTTTCACTATCTGTTTGTGTCCTTTTCTTTGTTTGTGAAGGGCACAGATCTCTTCTCTTAACATTTTGGACCATACTTCAGACTTAGTCATGTTTCTCACACACAGTCCTATATGACTCTGAGGAAACACCTAACCAGTTCAGGTATTTCATGTGTTTCAGCTCAAGCACACCTGGCGCAACTAATCTTACATTTTAATCATTTAGCAGACACTTTTATCCAGAGCGACTTACATTGAGTGCATACATTTAGGAGAAACTAGGTGAAACTACCACAACTTAGTAGCAAGTGCATTCAACATATGAAACAGTTAATTGGCAACAGTGCTAAACTAGTGCAAAACTAATGAAGCAATGGATTAGTTGCATCGGGTGTGCTTAAGGAAACACCTGTTTTGCATATTTGTGATGTTGTGAAGGATTCTATTTAGGGGGTGAATAATTAAGAGACTGTTGAAGTCATAATGATCACTGCACCTACTGACCCTCTCACACGCACACTATTTGATCTACTGCCTTAGGATTATAATTTTGTAGAAAATTTGACGCTGGATTTGAAATTCATCTAATTGTTTCAAAACCTTCTCCCCAGGGATCACAAATTGTTCAAATATTTATTGTAGCCTTAAACTGGCACACCTTATTCAGTTGACAGTTTTTGCATCCGGAAAAAAAAAACGGCAAAAAGCGGCAGGAATTGTTACTCGCGTGGCTAGTTGATGTCGATTTTGTGTGTTTTGAGGGGGTTTGTGTTTTGAACCGGGGGATGTTGGGGTACGTTCATTTTGCCTGGATACTGGCTGCTGTGATTGGTCAAAAAGTCATTCAACTCTCTTAGTCTGTGAAGGTGTGAACACCCAGCACAAAGCGATCACTGCTATTGTAATTGGTGTAATGTATTCCCCGCCGCCCCTGGATTTGTCAGGAAAGATTCAAAGCACAGTAGCCTACCTACTGTACCATATAAAGGCTAATGGTTCCCTATACTACACGACTAAAATGTTCTGGAAGGTTTAGTCAAATGTTGTCAAGCCCATGATGAACCTAATCAGGTGTACCAGTTTATGGGAACCCTAGTCTGGGAAAAGGGTCTGGTGTTAACCCTGCTATGGGAACCCTGCTCTATCACATGGTGCGTCCCCAGGAGAGGTCTGACAGCCACTGTTGTATTCAAGCACTTTGGCTTGAATGACACTATTGTTAAGTGCAGACTGTCATTGTATGTTTATTTTAGTTATTCCATCCAAATCAGTTAAATCATTTAGAAATGCCAGCATGTTTTGTACATAGTTCCTACATTTTACGGTGCCAAAAGATGAGGTTTCGAACAACATAAATGTTCATCTGGGGACGGACGCTTTCAGTCACAGATTCTGGATTTTAATTGAGCCAAACAGCTCCCTGTCATCACACATGATTTCAAAACAGGGGTAGAGAGGCTCCGTAAAGACGCTAAAGCATGTGTACAGGTGGGTGAGAGTACCAGAGGTTACGCTGTAGAAGGACAGAGTGCCTGCTGGAAAGTCCAGATACACTCCAATACACCTGGAGTCCGGCCTGGGCACTGCTATCATAGATATGGTTTGAGCATGAACGAATCCATACTGTTCTTTGCAGCATAACAGCTTCCATGAACTCTTTCCCACCATATCCCATTTGGGTCTATATTTCACCCCAATAACAACACAGCCAATCCATTCAACCTGCCAATAGAAACGGCCATCTGATAGAGCCTCCTGGCAGTGTAATTTAGTCCATTTCTCTGGCTCTTTTGTATGATCTGAGTCATCTGAATCGGAGAAATCGAAGTAAGGATATGTGTATATCGGTTTTCGTCTCACAGCCCTTGTGTTTCCTTCTGACAGAGTTACGTCACCTGCTGAAGTCCAATTCAGCTTGAGCTGGCAGGCATCTGTAGCAAGACAACTGAGTAAATGGACTGAAACATATTGTGTTTTCTGCTGTTTCACATTTAACGTACATCATTCTGTGTAATGTATATTATCCTATATGACGTCAGATTACTCACATTTCTCCAGGCCTGGCTTGATTCTGCACTCTCCAACGTGGTCAAAACTGGGGGACGTAAAAAAGGAAGTTGTACTGTACATACTAAACCAGATCGTTCAAGTCTTTTTTGCTGATTTATTGAGAGCCTGGTTTGCATTTAAATTCAAAATCTTATCCTAAATGCTGCATTCAAGCCAATGATGAGCTTTTATTGAACAAGATTAAATTGTATATATATATACACTGCTCAAAACATAAAGGGAACACTTAAACAACACAATATAACTCCAAGTCAATCACACTTCTGTGAAATCACACTGTCCACTCAGGAAGCAACACTGATTGACAATCAATTTCACATGCTGTTTTGCAAATGGAACAGACAAGGTTCTTTAGATAAAATGAAAGCCATGCAGTGTAATGCATTTGATGCTGTTCGTGTCGTATGGTCTGAGCACTGACAGGCTGACCCCCCACCCCTTTAACCTCTGCAGCAATGCTGGAAGCACTCATACGTCTATTTCCCAAAGACAACCTCTGGATATGACACTGAGCATGTCCAATCAACTTTTTTGGTCGACCATGGCGAGGCCTGTTCTGTTAAACCGCTATAAGGTCTTGGTTACTGTGCTCCAGCTCAGTTTCAGGGTCTTGGCAATGTTCTTATAGCCTAAGCCATCTTTATGTAAAGCAACAACTCTTTTTTTTTTCCAGATCTTCAGAAAGTTCTTTGCCATGAGGTGCCATGTTGAACTTCCAGTGACCAGTATGAGGGTGTGTGAGAGCGATAACACAATTTAACACACCTGCTCTCCATTTACACCTGAGACCTTGTAACACTAACAAGTCACATGACACCGCAGAGGAAAAATGGCTAATTTGGCCGAATTTTGACATTTTCACTTAGTGGTATACTCACTTTTGTTGTCAGCGGCTTAGACCTTACTGGCTATATACTTACAGTGGTTTGCAAATGTTTAGGCACCCCTGACAATTTCCATGATTTTTATATATAAATAATTGGGTGTTTGGATCAGCAATTTCATTTTGATCTATCAAATAACTGAAGGACGTAGTAATATTTCGGTAGTGAAATGAGGTTCATTGGATTAGCAGAAAATGTGTAATATGCATCAAAACGAAATTAGACAGGTGCATCCTTTTGGGCACCCTTGTCATTTTGTTGATTTGAATACCTGTAACTACCTAGCACTGATTAATTGGAACACACAATTGGTTTGTGGCAACATGGGGGCCTCAAAACAACTCTCAAATCACCTGAAAACAAAGATTGTTCAACAATATTGTTTAGATGAAGGGTACAAAAAGCTATCGCAAAGATTTAAGCTGTCAGTGTCCACTGTGAGGAACATAGTGAGGAAACGGAAGACCACAGGCACAGTTCTTGTTAAGGCCAGAAGTGGCAGGTCAAGTAAAATATCAGAGAGGCAAAGTCAAAGGATGGTGAGAACGGTCAAAAACAGCCCACAGACCATCTCCAAAGACCTACAACATCCTCTTTCTGCAAACACTTGCTACCCACAGTAACATTTGGTGGAGGTTTCATCATGCTGTGGGGCTTTGTGGCCAGTGCCGGCACTGGGAATCTTGTTAAAGTTGAGGGTCGCATGGATTCCACTCAATATCAGCAGATACTTGAGAATAATGTAGAGGAATCAGTCACAAAGTTGAAGTTACACCGGGGCTGGATATTCCAACAAGACAACGACCAAACCACTGCTCAAAATCTACTCTGGCATTTATGCAGAAGAACAAGTACAATGTTCTGGAATGGCCATCCCAGTCCCTAGACCTGAATATTATTGAAAATCTGTTGGGTGATTTCAAGCGGGCTGTCCATTCTCGGCAACCATCAAACCTAACTGAACTGGAGATGTTTTGCAAGGAGGAATGGTCCAAAATACCTTCATCCATTGAATAGTATCTTTGCAATGAATCAACAATGATTATTGTAATAAATTAGGAGTGCTATTATTCTGAAAGGACAAATCAGAGTTTGTGTTGCTGACATAACATAGTGTTGCCAGGTGAACGTGTTTGCCTCCCTGCTAGAACTGCGCCTGCATTGGTTGTTTTCTTAATTGACACTGAACTGGCCCAATCATATCTTTAAACGGCATTGTTTTTGGAATTTCCTTTCTGCAGGGTTGCCAGAGTTGGCTGTTTTCACAAAAAAAAGGGTTTTGGGTGGGTGGATAAAAATCGGTATTATGTTTAAGGGAATCTGTATTTCTTTATCATCTACTTTATTTGCAAATATGTGCTTGACACCAAATAAACAAGTTTTGACTCACTGAAATTTGGACTTGCGGTTTCTGAGAACTTTCCACAGGCAGAGTCTGTACTGACATGACTTGTTAAAACTATGCTTATTCAATACATAATACAGTCCCCTAGAAAAAGTATTGGAACGGCAAGGCAAATTCCTTTTTTGTTTGTCTTCTGTGACCAACAACAAAGGAATTTGCTTTGCCATTTCAATACTTTTGGAGGGGACTGTATTTTGTTGCACCAGTAATGCTTTTTTTATTCTGACTAATGATATATATAATAGAAAACGTTTAGTAATTGGGAAGTGAGCTTAAGAATTCAAAACAACTCTGTGTAAAATTTACTTGAGTTTCTCCAGTCTCCAGGTTGGATCCTCCAGTCCAGCAGAGAGCAGTGTGACTCCTGAGTCTCCTGGGTGATTGTAGCTCAGATCCAGCTCTTTCAGGTTGGAGGGGTTTAACCTCAGAGCTGAGACCAGAGAAGCACATCCTTTCTCTGTGACCAGACAGCCTGACAGCCTACAGAGGAGCAGCATAACACATTAGTGACTGTCAAGTGTTCTACGATTTCAATCAAAGTCCTATAACATAATTTTTAAACATACATAGACAACAGTTATCCAGCTCAAAATATTTTCAGCTTTTTTCTTTTAGAGTTAGGTTGTGATTTTTCCAAGTGTTTCTCCAGTTTAAGCTTTGTCCCCATACAGTATATAAATAGGCCTGACACACAACAACTTTGTGGTATCCTTTAAGTTTTTGTAATATCAACTTTTCATTTTCATTCAATTGAAAATCTGTTCCTACCAGTTGATCGTAGGATTGTGCAGTGTGTATCAGGTGGACTAGAATGTACTGAATATAAGCCTGCTTAAGTTTTGCTTTTGTTACATTACAGTTTCATTATCAACTACGTGCTTTCCTCTGCTCTTAGCCAGCATTACACAGTGTATACCAGGGGTATTCAACTCTAACCCTACGGGGTCCGGAGCCTGCTGGTTTTCTGTTCTACCTCAACATTAATTGGACTCACCTGGTGTCCCAGGTCTAAATAAGTCTCAGATTAGAGGGTTGCAATGAAAAAATGGAGTGGATCTGGCTTCGAGGTCCAGAGTTGAATACCCCTGGTGTATACTGTACATTCACAACATACATCATCATTTCTACCTAAGTGTTTGTAAGGCACAGTTGGTGTTCCTTAGCCCAACGGAAAGCAGCTTTATTCCAGTGTGCCACAGGTTGTTGTCACTCAGGTCCAGCTCTCTGAGGACAGAGTAGGACCACAGGAGAGGAGCCAGAGATGCGCAGGAGCATCTGGAGAGGTCACACTCCCTCAGCCTTGAGAAAGAACATTATAAAACAAATACAGTAAGACAGAGTTAATCTAGACAGTATGATACAATGGACATGCTTTTTTAATACAGTTCAGGCAAAAAATAAGAGACCACTGAAAACCTCAAGAAGAAAATCGATGGTCACAAGCCATCAAACAAATCTGAGCTTCTTGAATTTTTGTGCCAGTAGTGTCATAAAGTCACCTGACATTAATGTGGAAGACCAGTTGAGAGCATGCCAAGAAGCATGAAAGACAATTATTATTATACAATTATTATTATTCCATCAAAAATTGATTGCTGATCTCTTCCTAAGTTAACTTATTTTCTTTGCTTTATTCTGACAATCATCATTATGTTATTTTAACTAGTTTTAATTTTCTTCAAATAAATTCTTTGTAATTTTGAAGAAATGTTGTCAGTTGTTTATAGAAAAGAATAAAATGTTTATTTTACACAAACACATAAGGGAGAGTGAGGTAAGATAAGCAGTTTTTACTGAAGCCAAGGGAACATTTTACCTATAGCCAAGGGAACATGGGACTGGAATAAAACTAATGCCTACACCACAATTTCAGTATGTTTGCCATCAAATTTAACC